>JAIZAY010000263.1:0-67932 GCA_029531755.1 Holothuria leucospilota | reverse complement strand
CGATAAAAAGTTGTGCATATGCGTTTCGTTCGTTCATGTCTGCCATAAGCTTTCTTCTGTACTAAAAAGTTCCCCGCTTTTTTATTGGTTTTTTTTTATGAAAGTAACCTATGGATACCGAAAATCAATGTTGTAACTCTTCTTTTTAAATTAACCAAAATCTTTCTTAGTTCACGAAAAATCAAGTTTTTATGCTATTACTGTGCTTTAACTTTTGCACTTGAATTGTACGCAGAAAATGACGAATAAGATTTTTTTTTTCCATTTTTATTGGCTTACGAAAGACATTCCACTAGGAGATAGGCAGTTGTTCCCTATTTAATGGCGAATAACCCTTACAAAAATTTTACCATAAAAGTAATTTAATGTCTTGAAGCCCACCATTTCTGAATTTTATTTGTGTTTATTATACTTATTTTGTTTATTGATTTATTTGTTTGCCGGCTCGCTTTTTATGGTTTAAAGTGTAATGATAAATATTTTGGGCAAATCTGATGCAACGGAGACCCTTTACACACTTCGATCAATTACAGCCTTTGACCGTACCTTAAAATCAACTGTATGCATTTTGAATGTTATGTACGCATATCGCTTAACGCTAGGCTCATATTTCAACATATCAGGACAAAGCCTTATCACAGCCTTTTTGTTTGATTCGGAACCTGTGCTACTCCCAGATAAGGCAAAATTTAACGCTGTTTTAATCACAATGTTTTGCTATAGTTGTTTTTCCTATAACAACCGAAAAGGTGGTTAACTTTCAGATGCCATAAACTGTAAGACTATGTCTTAGCTTGGTCAGTTCCTGAGTGTACCATATGTATTTTTCTATCCTTCGGTGCTATACAGTGATGTATAAGAGGCAAAACTGTTACTTTCTCCCTGTTTTCCTCGATCACCTTGTTACAGAATGTTGGAAGTCTCGTATTATTTTATTCTTCCGTTGATGTATTCCTGTGTGTACAAACTAATACGCTTCACTTTGTCTTTATATTCCTATAGTAAGTATACATGAAATTTGAAAATAAGAAAATGCATATCAATAGAAGTTAACGCAAGAAACGATGACAAATGTCGCAAGTTTGATCAAAGGTGACGATTGGTTATCTGTCCATAAAATACTTTTCCTATTTGCTTTGGGTTTTGAGTTATAAGAGGACATTAACAATCCATAAAGACTTGTTCTTTAATAACAATGAGTGACTGAAATGTAGTATCGTGAGTACATTAAATTTTTTGTTAAGAGGTACATTCATGCTATCCCTGGCAGAGTATCGACAAATAAAATGAATTGTTATGAGAAGAATAAGGTCTAGTCGGCATCGGTTTTAGTTTTGAGGAACCTTTTAAACGAATTCCGTTACAAGATCCCTGACCACATTACACTCACTGGGACGGTAAGTAATTGCTTTGACCTAGGAGATGGTCTAACGCCATATCCCTGTTTTGACAAACAAACTAGGAAACATACAAAAAGAGTTATCTTACACGGATATAAACAGTAAAATCAGTTTTAAACTTTTGATAGAATTTCATTATTTACTTTATAATTTGTTCAGGACAGAGACTTCATATCAATACTATGTCTTTGCTTATTCCATACTTATTTCTAACTTCAAGTTAAAAATCTTTTAGGGAAAGTTTGGCAATTCATTTAGTACTTTGAGAAATATCAGTTCGCTTGAAAGTGTATTGTGTTTTTATTCATATTCAACAACACAGGCTTTATGTGTGGTAGTGGTGCTGAGAAAGAATGAGTAGGGCGAAACTCATAACAAATATCACTTGAAATTTAGACTGTCATTGTCTTCATTTTTAACTAATGTTTGTTGATGCAGTAAGAACAAACGTTGCCAGGGCAGTATTGAAAAGCAAAATTTTGTAAATTTTACGACTGAGATAAGTTTATGATATGATTTTGGATGTAAGAAAATGCAAGCACTCCAAACAATCTAGTCAAGAAAGGCAAGAGCCAAGCTCTTGCTTAACTTTCTGTTAGGTTAAACATTAGCAACACTTGCTTACAAACCACCGACTTGATTTTTGAGACAAACATAAGTGAAACAATGGCGTAACAGGGGAGGGGCTAAGGACTGGGATGGTCTGGACCACTACTCCTGCACAAAGCCTCCACAGCTCCTTTTAGAAATTTTTTAGAAATTTCTTGAAGCCAACGGTCGTTGATGGTCATAGAATACGCAGTGGACCATGCTAACTGAGAGGCCAACCCACGTGTGCAATAAAAAAGGGGGACCAATATCTGTCGGAAAAATTAGTAGAATTGTCTCTATTATTACTTTCTGTGCAACAACTGATTTGGAATTATTATATCAAAAACTGTGCGATCCCTCCCCCTGACAGGCACTTTTCTACCAACTGCCAACTCCTCATCAACTCAACCGTCGGTTAGGTATTAAATCTCAAAAAATGATGAATGAAAGACTTCATAGAGGTTCACGTGATGTAGGTTAGCTTAATGAAGTCGGTTCATTACAGTAACAACTGTACAGTGGAGTAACCTTCTGTGGCCAGTTTCAAATTTTAAAAGTGCCTTACATGGTTTACGGGGTTTGTTAGGCTAGTGATATGACCGCAGACGACAATATGCGCAATGAGTAAGTGGCCTTATCAGGTTCCTTGCTCAAAGTCACGCTAAAATTTGTAGCTCACCTCAATATCCAACGTGAGAAATTTTAAGAAGCTAAAACGAACACCTAGTAGCAAAGATGTCACTCCTAAAAACTGTTTTGTTTTGGCTGAGAGTTACCGCTCTTTCTTCTTAGAGTAGCCACGCTAGGTTTCACCTTCATATTGTTGCACAACCATACTTTGTACCTACGTCAAGATTTCACGTTGTTGGCGTAACGTTATAGCTAGTCAGTTGCAGAGATCCAAGGTGTGGAAAATTTAACGCAAAATTGGCAGAAGAAACACACTGTGAGTACTCATGTCAAGAGATATTTCTGCAAGCTAGCCTAGTCCTTGAACAATACGTTAAAAGGTTGAACTGTGCGTAGCAAGTAGAGTTCTGTTCAAAGACTAACGTTGGTTCCAAGCTTTATGTACAGAGTACATGTGGCCTATTGTCGCGCAGCAGGCTATTACGTGCTATGTGATACCTAGTACGTAGCCTACGTATAGTTTCTATGACAGGGAAATCGACTTGAGTAACCTCACCTACATACGTGGTCCCCCAAGTCGGCTTCAGATTCGAGGCATATTCCACACTGACGTGCGCCCTCCAGTTATATAGCTTAGTAATCGGGTCTATTGTACGACGTTATTAGTCATATCTTTGTACTAACTGCAAAAAAATAATAATAGGCTTCATTTAACAAAATATACCTGACCTCAAAGATTTATAAAATACTTCCTTTAGATCGTTTAATATGACCCTAAAATTTGAAATGTATCGTAACTTTTGCATCTAAATGTTAAGTTTTCCTTCTACTTGAGTGTCTCTTTTCCTTACAATCCTCTCCAAGACGACTCAAAGTTGTAAGCAAAAAAAACAAAAAATCTGTACACTTTCAAAGCATAATCGAAACCCTTTTCACCACTGAATCAGAAGCAAAATTTTCAATTGAAGATAGTAATACTCTTTTGGGAAATTCTGATCTCCCCCTCCCCCCACCCTCCCAGAAAAGATGATTATTCACGTCATTGAAGTTCATTAGTTGGCAAGCTTGCGGTTTGAGTTATATTACTTCTGCAAAAATTTCGATAGCGCTGTTAAAGTTTTCAGAGTGTTAGGGAAACATTTAAGTAGCTGTTTATAGAGGTACTATGCTACCATGAACAAGGAAAACACTTTAACGTTCTCACAATGTTACACATATATTTTGTTTTAATCAGACTAGACCAAGTTGACAGTAACACAGGAGAGGCTGTCAAAGTTCAACTGTTCGTTGAAGTGAATGGTTGTTTCCTTGAAAATTTTGAATCTGAAAACACTTCTGAGTGTGTATATAGATCCAACGCCATTACGGAATACCCACATTAAACATGTTTATCCATTACCCAGTGTCAGGATAGCACTTTTTAAGAGAAAAGAGACATTTATTGACAAAGATAGTGCATACTATACTATGCAGGGTACATCCTGCCAATATTGAATTATTGCAGTGCTATATGGGGAACTGTACTGAGGGAAATCTGCAACAAGTAATTTCTGTAGAAAAACAAGCAGCAAATGCAATCTTTAGTGACTTACACACCATTCAAAATTGTAGTCATTCTTGACACACTAAATTGGCAAACAGTGAGGAGACGTATCCAAGAAAAGCGATTAACAATTTTGTAAAAATGTCTAGATGCACTGGCAACTGAATATTTATGAGAGATTTTCCAGTTACCAAGGGAAGCACATTCGTATGGATTAAAATCTTCAACCTCAAATGGTCTCTTTATTAAAAGTGGTTGAAAAGAAGATTTTCCTATTTGGCTGCAAATGACTGGAACGAAATATTAACTCTAGAATGTAAACATGCTAAAACTTTGAGTTGTTATAAACGTCTTATCCAAGCAATCATTCAACATTTTTTTTTCTTTTGTTTAAACTTAGTTTCAGTTGTTTTATGTTTACTCATATTTGAGCCTCCTTGTTGTCTTATTTCGTGTGGTTCTACTGTCTTCTCGTGTCATTTTCCTCTTTATGCTTACATGCCACTTTTTATCTTGATTTTATTTTTTTCTCTCAAAATTTCTTAATCTCTGTGAACTTCAATTATTTTATATGGTTGTACTTTGTTTATCTTATTTTTTGTTTTTAACCAAGGCTTATGGATACCTTTTAGCTAACCGAGTTTCTCAGACCAGTAAAAAGAGACCTGTAAAAGAGATGTTACTGATTTACAAAAATATGAAAGGAATGGAAATAATAAAGTTATCCAAATCCTACCAAATCCTATCAATACCTATCAGAGGTCCCTCATCACACAAAAGAATAAAATTGCTATTAAATGCTTATTGTCTGAAATATGCAATTTGCTTAGGTGCTTAAACTAAATACGTACAGGCTGTCTGACGCCAGTAATTAAGCGTATATTAAGTGCGAAAATGAAAACTCGCTCGGTTCTGAATGGTACTCTACACTTTGCAATTTTTTATTTCATGATCCGCACTGTTTACAGTGTGTATGTTTTATTACGGGGATACTATTAGTCGAGTGGGAACGGAGGGTTTCCCATGCATTTCAACGAAGTATTTTCTAAATCACAATTTTAAAATCCGAATTTTGATGTTTCAAAAAAGATTTCGTGTCCCATAGGCTTCATTAGCACCGTATTGGCGGCCATCGTGGATTTCTACATCGACAAACCGACTTAGCTTTTGATAGAAACGACGAACAAAGAAAAATGACAACACGTAACCCGTCCATTTGAGCATAATGAATTCATTTAGGTGACTATTTAAATGACAGTGAAATAAACACCTTCGAGTAGAGAAAATGCAGTAAAATGTAAAAATTCCTCATTCAGTTCCTTAAAAAAACGTCACCTTACGTCATACCTATGGACAGGGGTGTTGTATCCGGCCCGTGCGTAACCAAAACTCCAAACGGAAAAACAACAAACTAAAGACAAGTGTTGCTTGCTTGCTGTCTTGATATATTCTGAGCTCGTTTGTTTTGTATTGCTTGAGATGCAGTCAGTGCAAGTAACATGAAATTCAAATTGGACCATACTAGGAAAAAGCATTAAATAAAGAAGGTGGCGCTATATCAGCTCCTCTACATTCTCGTCCATTCTTCCAACCGATGAACACATGATAACATATTTTGATTCATCAGTTCACCTCCTCTTCAATATGGTACTAAGTATTTGATTTTATTCAGTACCTACTATGTTTCTAAAAAGGAGATGACCGATTCTTCTACGCAGCGCCACGTGTTCGGCGTACGTGCATGCATGCTCTCAAACCACCACTCTTAAGGCCACTCCCAACAAAGTTTTGTGGGCGTGGTCAAGTTTACCTTCTGGCAGAGTCCTGGTTACATAGGCGTACGAGGCGGGGGCAGGGGAAGACTCCCCCCCCCCCCTAGAATTTCTGATATCAAAAATTCGGGCAGGAAAGGACAAAAATTCGGGCACAAAGTAGGTGAAATTCCGGCAGAGATGAAGTAAAAGTGAAAACACTGTCCGAACTTTATACGGGGTTCCCGAATTTTTGATCGAATGCCTGTAAAATATGCAAAAATTTTTGCTCGCTTCGCGCGCATGTGGTGGTTTGGTGATCTATTTTATGCACCCGATCTGCACGAAATTCGTCAACTTTTTGACATTCGGGCAAAAAATTTTCTGCCCGCAATGTGGAAGAGTCCCATACGCCTATGCCTGGCTGGTCAAATACTATCACTTTATCAATTACTATTTATATCCCTTAGTGCGTCTCAACTGTTGACTAATCAGAGGACTGTATTAACTTCGGCAGAAATGCAATAGCGCCACGAGGAACACGAGACTAAATATAAGGCCCAAGCTGTAAGCCTAGTCACGTACTATTGTAGACCTCTTGGTAAAAACATGAAGTCACTACTGTTAATAATATGTATATAGTTTAATTCATTTTATTTTCAATGGCCGTCCTTTTAATCAACGATGAGTTCATCTTGTGGAATGGAGATCAATTAATTATAATCAATTAAAATCAATTTGAAATGTCTTCAGTTTTTTGGTGTTCCTTTGGAGCTGCTACACCCCAGTATCCCCGAAGTCTTGGCAAAGTCATTGGCCCTCACAAAGCAGTACACACAAATGAAAAGTGACATTTCCTCGACTTAACCAATGCTTCTGTATCTCTTGCATTGTACTTCTTTCAAGTTTTAAAAGAGAATAAATTGTAAAACACTTTGCTTAAGAATTCACTGTGACCTACTCAGTACTGGTGCATTGGTTGACTTGATTGGTGAAGAGCGTCTGTCCGGGAAAGGCACAACAAATGCCGACGAGCTTGTTTCTTGTACAAAAAAGCATAAGGTCTAATACTTCCTTGACTAATTATGTGTCGGGTATATTATCTACCCTGCATTTTGCAATTTCTTGAAAAATATTACCAAAGCACATTCTAATTCAAAAAGAACTTCTCAGTTCCATTTGTTTTCATGAAATCCATGAAATAAATATCAGCCCTATCTGTTTCCTTGGGACGAAAGTTGAAAATGCCAATTTTCTCAAATAAGTCTGACGATTTGTAAATGCAGTATGTACACAAAAATGCTATGGAAAGGTGTTATACTGCATAAAAAGGGCTGTCCAGATAAAGATAGAATTTCCATTGTGAAAATAGAACGTGTTTCAGATTTGCTGTACTTTTTCTTATCTAACTCATCCTTCCAAAATATAGTGGTGATTTGCTACAGGTGTACATCGAATTTGATCTACGTACCGTTTCAAAATCTGATAACGTACACATGCATGGTATGTGACTGGCCCTAGATTCTTGTCACTGTACTTTCAGCCCATTCTCCCGTGTAACGTCTAAAATCTGTACCAATGCCTTTTCTCCTTCGGAGAACTTTCAGGTAAGTAGTGTCTAATCCGAACCCACGCAGCAAAATTTGGTCGGTTCGACAACGGACCGCTGTTGGCCCCTTTGGCGGTCCGTCAGAGAAATGTCCTGTGGTTCATCGGTGGTCCTCCAATGGCAACGACGCTGATTGGTTGAAAACATTTTTACCTATCATGCAAGATTCTGTCCGGCCAATGACCCTTGGTTGGCCCTCTATAAGCTGGCCGCGTGTTCATGGCCGATCGTAAGCCGTCAATGGCAGCCGACGGACCGCTGGAAATTGCTGACTGGGAGGCCTGTCGCTTGGATACAGTAGGTCCAAAATGTAGCTTTATAATAGTCAATATTGCAATCTCTTTTCATCAACAATTTTGCCGGTGTTCCTTTGGTCAAGGAATGTGGTGTTTTGTATATGACAAAAAAAAAAAAGAAAATCGATCAAATTCAGGTACCAAGATCAGAGAATATCTTTTTCATTACATGTGTAAAAGTTCTACATGTGTGAAATTTCTAACAAACCGTTCTGCTTCACCAACTAATACCGGATGTTTAACCGCACGGTAGATTTAATATGGTGAATGCCATGTCCTCTCAAAACTATCTTAATCTCTTCTGCGATAAACTGAGGTCCGTTGTCAGGAACCAACTTTTTCGTAGGCCAAACCTAGCACATGGTTTGCTTTTGACGTACTCTAAGACTTCATTAATATTAGTTCAGGCCACTTGGAATAGCTATCAACCACAACTAAGTACATGTTACCTAAAAGGGACCTGCAAAGTCAACGTGGATAAGCTGCCATGGACACTTCCATATGTTTATAATTATGGGTGCCACAGGCGGTGCCGATTGATCTGCTAGGCGAGCATTTCATGACAAACTACTTAATATTCTATTTATTGGTCTCAATCAGGCCAAAAGACGGTGCATTTTAGCCAGAAACTTTACCTTGGTTACTACAGGGTGACTAGCATGTAATTCCTTTAGCACACAATCGTGTTATTTGAAAGGCACTGTAACACGTAGTCCCCAGGGCAAACAATTTCCCTCTACGGAAAATTCATCTTTCTTCCTAAAATATATATGAAATTAACTCTGACTAAGAATTTGCCCATTAGGCCAACCATGCAATAAGAAATGGTAAACCCATGCTAGAACCTCGTCATTGTTTATAACACTGCCATTTTTAACACTTGCAGGTAACGATGTGGTATCAGTTTTATTTATCTTTGAAGCCGCTTTCGTCCACCAAACTGTAAATTCATCAAAACCATCCGTTTCGGAAGCTATAACACCGGCCCCCTTTTGCAATCTAGATAAAGTCGACATTAGCATGTTGCTTAGATGTACGATACTTAATATCATATTCAAAACCACTGAAAAGAATAGACGTACGCTGCAGGCCTAAGGAAGCTAAACCAGGCATCCCTTTGTTTGGACCTAGTAAATGAGAGGCTTATGATCGGTAATCAATGTTAACTTTATGCCACAGAGATTTTTTTGAAAGGTGCCCATTCCATAGACAAATCCTACGGCTTTCCTATTCAACTGTAAAAAAAGGTTCATCAGCTTTAGTAAGTTTTCTAGAGGCAAAGGCGATCGTTTCTTTTCTTTTTTTCTTTTTTTTGCCTTCGAGAAAGTAATGGATACCACAGCCCTCAATCCTTTTGATAAAACTTCTACCGCTAACGTAAGCATACTAGCACTTCGTTTAAAGTTATGATTACTTTTACTTGTTTTAACGCTTTTTGATGATCAAAAGGCTTGTGAAAGGTTTGCCTTGTTTTGAGGCCCCATCTATGGCTTTCAAGTTTGTCACTCCATAAAGTCGGAATGAACTTCTTATAATAATTGATAAGACCTATAAGTGACTGAAACTCTGATTTTTTTGTAGAGCAGGTGCTTAAGACCTGAATCCAATTTAGTAAAAGACATGTAAATACCCTTTGAAGCAGCAAAAAAAAAAAGAAAAAAGGTAGGCTATACAGAATGATTTTTGAAAAAAGCAAATTTTGACTCTCTCAGTCTCAAATCTAAATCACTAAGGTATCGATAAAACATGCTTTTCATTCTTCAAAGCTTATCATCGTGTCTATGAGTCACAATGACTCCACCCAAAAAAGATCCCACCCCACTTAGTCCACTAAACTTTGTCCATGTATTGCGGAAGGCATGGTAACGAGCATACACGCCAAATAGGAGCCTAGTATATTTGAATTAACCTAAGTGCGTGTTAATAGTGACATACTTTTCTGCCTCGGGGTCTAAACTATTCGCAAAAACTTAGTAGATAAATCAAATTAATTAACGTTTCACCTTCACTAAGTTGAACAAATAATTCCTCCTGACTTGAAAAAGGCCGGGTATTCCTGCTGATGCAAAACCAGGAATTTGATAGTTACCTTAGGACCACAGCCTATTCGTTCATGCTGTCTGTCTTTCTTACAAGTAAAAGTGGAGATTTTTATTTTGATAATTTCAAACAAACAGGCGTAATGTAAAAGTAATCTTAACTATTCTTTTTGCTTTCATGTCATGAGAACTATCCCGAACAATGGCTTCCCAAATGTGTTCCATACCATCTTTGTTTTCTACGTCTGGTTTATCATTAGACACACATGCTAGAGTTAATTAAACACACAAAGTACACAAATTTCAATGTTTTCAGAATTAGAAAAAGGGGTGAGAAGCGATGGAAGATGTGGGCCTCATTATCCCCTCACCAATGGACAGCCGGGCAAGTGTGACCCCGACTCTGGAGGCCCTTGTTGCTCAACGGATGGATGGTGTGGGAATACACCTGGTCATTGTACATGCAACGGATGCATTGACTATCGTGGTAAGAGACTGGAGTAAGATATCTGGAATAATTTTCATAAACAAGAGAAAACAAAGCAATTAACCTTCCAAGAAAACTAAAAATTTGCTTGCATTTTGTTAAAAGAAAATAAAATAGACTGAGGTGATATGAATATGTCATTAAGCTGTCATTTATGGTAACTGAAATTTGTCTTTGACAAACGACTGATCTACCACAGGAATGAATGACTTCAACTCAGTTATTTTGATACCCTTAAAAGCAATCACGTTACATAAAAGTAAAACATGATTCTTCATTTCTGTTGAGTCGCAAAGCTGTTTTAAGAGAATGTCGTTTGTTTTATACCATTAATGTTTTCTAGGTTTGCTTCATAGTTTAAGTGTCTATAGATTTAAGCATACAACAAAATTAAGACATATAAGTGGCTATTATATTATACACTTATGTTTAATTTCCTACGTAGGATAAGAAATCTTATATCTTTTGCAGATTGGGCAATGTAGTGTTCATCAAAAATGCATTATAAATAAACGTTAATCTAATTAATGTGATATTTTGATATAATATATCATCAAGGTGAAATCTTGTAACTATTACATACAATCTCATCAGTAATTTTCAGAAGAGGGAACATCAATTGCAATTCCCTTTAAATGGAACCCAAACGTGTTTTTGTGTCTTCATTCTAATTTATCATGGAGAAATTGCTTTGAGTTTGAGGCAGTGGGAATGTTATTCCCAAAGACAGTTGTATGATATGCTATATGGTTCGTAACTTCAGCCATGAAAATTATTTTCAGAATTAGAACGGGGGGTGAGAGCCGATGGACGATGTGGGCCTCATTATCCCCTCACAAATGGACAGCCGGGCAAGTGTGACCCCGACTCGGGAGGCCCTTGTTGCTCAACGGATGGATGGTGTGGGAATACACCTTACCATTGTACATGCAACGGATGCATCGACTATAGTGGTAAGAGACTGGAGTAAGATATCTAGAATAATTTTCATAAACAAGAGAAAACAAAGCAATTAGCCTACCAAGAAAATTAAAAATTTGCCTGTTTTTTTTTTTAAAGAAAAGAACAGACTGAGGTGATGTGAGTGTGCCATTAAGCTGTGTTTTATGGTAACTGAAATCTTCCTTTGACAAACAATCGTTTACCCCAGGAATGAATGACTTCAACTCAGTTATTTTAATACCCTTAAAAGCAATCACGTTACATAAAAGTAAAACATGATTCTTCTTTTCTGTTGAGTCGCAAAGCTGTTTTAAGAGATGTCGTTTGTTTTATACCATTAATGTTTTTTTGCGTTTTCTTTTCAGTTTTAGTGTTTCTATAGATTTAAACATACAGCATTAAAGACATATTAGGTGGCTATGATATTATACACTTATGTTCAATTTCCTACGTAGGATAAGAAATCTTATATCTTTTGCAGATTGGGCAATGTAGTGTTCATCAAAAATGCATAATAAATGAAACATTAACCTTGTTGATGTTGATACCTTTATATGGTATATTATCAAGGTGAAATCTTGTTACTATTACATACAATCTCATCAGAATTTTTCATAAGAAGGAACATCAATTGCAATTCGCTTTAAATGAAACCCAAACGTGTTTTTGTGCCTTCATACTTATTTATCATGGAGAAACTGCTTTGAGTTTGAGGCAGTGGGAATGTTATTTACAAACTAGACAGTTGTATGATGTGCCATATGGTTAGTAACGTCGGCAATGAAAAATAATTTCAGATTTAGAACGAGGGGTGAGAGGCGATGGACGATGTGGGTCTCAATATCCCCTCACAAATGGACAACCTGGCAAGTGTGACCCCGACTCGGGAGGCCCTTGTTGTTCAACGGATGGATGGTGTGGGATCACACCTTACCATTGTACATGCTACCGTTGCATCGACTATCGTGGTAAGTTAGTTAGTTACATGAGGTTTTACGGCTCAGTTTTTAGCGAATTGGTTTAAATCGGATCGGCCACGGCCTTTTTCCAGTTGTGGCACCCTGGCTTGTTTTCCCTACTCCATTGCTTATGCTGAGCACCAAGCACAATGGCAGTAGGTTCCAATTTTAAAGTCTACAGTACGGCCCGTGGTAAGAGACTGACGTTATTAATCGTAAATACTGTTATCGTACTAACGGAAAGAAATCAAAGCTTTTACCCTCGTCAAAAAGTTACAATAGAAAGATGTACTTCCTTCAAACTGAAACAAAATACAAGGAAGGAAGAGATATGCTTTGTAACTTCTTAATGATAAATTATCGAGAATTTGTTTTGGTTTTTACTTCGAATTTTTTGTAATATGGCGTAACAGATAACTTTATTCCAGCGGACAGTTTTATTCTGTGTTACGAGCTTTTAGTTTTGCAAATTGTTTACAGATTTAGAGCAAGGGGTGAGAGATGATGGTCGATGCGGTTCTGGCTTTCTCCAAGACAATGGACAACCCAGTAAGTGCGCCCCCTACTCTGAAAGTCCCTGTTGTTCATGGTATGGATGGTGTGGATCTGGTCATGACTACTGTTCATGTTCCGGCTGCGTCGATTTTCGTGGTAAGAAACTAAAATGATTCAATTCATAATCGTGAACAATGTTAACTATAAAATAGCCACTTGCTTTATACTGAAAGAAGATATTAACATATTAATGGAAACTTTAGCCTCGAGCTACAGTTAAGTTCCTCATTCATATACTGTATTAATAAAGTGTTAACCAACGCTATTTAATGCACGGTCTAGCGTTAATTAACACTGTTCACTCATACACAACAGGATTTTGATGAGGAAAGGCAAAAAAAAATTAGTGTTTGCAGATAACCACATTTTTATTGAAATCAAAACCCCGAGGAAAGATAGACGTATTCACAACCTTTCAAAACAATGTTCGTGAGGAATTAACAATTTACTATTTATTTAGCAAAATGAATTGAATGAAAATATTCATAAATTATGAAATGCAACAAACATGTGACTAAATTTGGGAAATGGTGTTCTTCTTTAAAGTCTTCAACAGCCGAAAGTACTAAAAAAATAACAGTTGACAACGTAACTAGAGGTATTACGATCCATGGTAACACTTAGCCACGAGATCTCGCATTTGTATCATAAGCACTTGCGCTGGCTGGTATATAACATTTATAGAATCATAGGCGTAGGAGGCGGGGGGGGGGGGGTTGGGGTCTGCATGTTTTTGTGAAAATTCGGACAATATGCTGAGAATTTTTCGGGCACCTACTGAAAGAAACAATGCAATGATGTAGCTAAAGATAATCAATAGTTTAAAAAAAAAAACTCCCCTGGTAATTGAAATAAACAAGGCGATAACGCCCGAGTCTGGTATCGCACTCGATTCCGGATTCGAATCCGTTTTTTTTGGACTCGAATTTGGCCCGGAATAGTGGCCACTGGAATCGATTGGCACGAAATTGGGCCAGGTGGACTCAGATACAGCCCTAGAAATGAAGTTCTGATTTGAATTGCACCAGTACCTATATATTTGGTATTAATTCACCAGTGTGTTTTTAATTGTTAAACTTATATAATGATTATCAGTGGACCAGGTGCATTTAAGGGACCACTGGGCCATGCCCACCCCCTTCTCAGTGATGCCAGGTTCTTTTTAGTACCTGAAATACGTAAATTTTTTAACACACATTTTACTGCCAAAATTGCCCATGGGCACCAGATTGATGTAAGGAGACCTAATTTTTCAAAAATTTTCAAAGGGGAGGGTACACTCCTCCTTACATCCTTCCCCAGGCCGGCGATCACATAACGAAATGCATGCCCTTTACCCCCCATGAAAAAAATCCTAGCTATGTCACTGGTTATTATCACTATTATTGTAACGACTTCCCCAAAATTATAATCAATATGAAATTTTTTGTGGAAGAAAGTTTTTGAAAACCCGTATTGACACGTGAAAGTGATAAGGACAGTTGTGTAACTCCTACGAGCTATGGGGACAAAGCCCGGCACCCGGAAAAGGGGCACCCCGCCTGGATACTTACCCTTTCGACATGATATTTTGTTTGCATAGCTGTAATAGATAGGGAAGAGCAGTGTTAACCTTTACCTCACCTGGTATCGGCATAAAATTACTCTTTTGAAATCGTCAGAAAATCCAAACAAAACGAAATTAGTTTGCTCTAGGAGTGGTTTCAAGTGAGCACAAGTGCCCTCTTTGTTTCTGGCCAAGCAAGGAAAAATGATGGAATTTAAGCTAATAAGCCAGCCCTGTACTGTACGGAAGTAAAAGAAAACGTTGCGTTTTACCCAGAAGTTTCCTATCAACATGACTGGCAATTAAAACCTGTTGGCCTGCAACTGGTATGCCTAAGTTTTGTAAATAATATTTTGCTGATATTTATAAGTATGGAAGTATGGAACGAATTTGCAAACACCTTAAAGTTACAAAAGGATATGTGTTGGGACCGTTTGTGCTTACGTTTACTGAAATCATGGAAAACAATATTTACACTACAAACTGACAAATAATTATATGTACACTTACACTCTTAAATACATTAACATCAGTGTAAAAGTAAGTTTCTCTAACGAGCGTATGCTTTTTTGCTGATATTAATGCGTACGAGACAATGTTGCCTCAAGTTATTATTTGATCATTAAGGTTATTTTCAGCGTACACCTTTTGCCAACTTCTCAGCAACCAAACCTAGACAAAATAGCCACCTGTCTAAACGTGTATGAGAACGTATACACTTATACACGTACTATTTGTGCAATGGACAACGCCTGCCGTATATTTTCTCGAAGAGTTTGAGCATAAGATGACTTTCAGCCTACTTCTACAAAAAGTATTTCCCGTCGCCCTTCGTGCGTCCCTAAAAAATAACTTCGTGACCAATGCTTTCTTTGCAACACAATAAATCTTATCCCAGGGTTGCCAGGTTGGACAAAGTGGCCATCATGGCCTCCTCGACTTTTAATTTTAACTTCTTCTAGATGGGCTAGTTTTTACTTTTTTTCCCCTAACCGTCGTCCACAGATTGTAAGCAGTGCTTGAAAATGATCAACATCACGAACAAGATGTTTTTTTGGCAGTTTGGAATCTAACATAGACCGATTACGTTTGGAAGAAATTGTTCCTTATATAAACTGAACTAAAGAATTACTGATCTAAGTTGCTCCAAAAATAACTTGGTATTTTATACTGAATATTTTGTCTCATTTGCCCAAGGTTACTTGGCAAAATTCGAACGAAAAAAGTTATTTTGATTGAATGGTGCAATCCAAAGCTATGTCAGGAAAAATGCCAAAAGAAGTCTTTCGACGTCAAAGGTATTGTTACACGTTTCCAAGTAAAGGAGGTCGGTATATCAGTGCAAAAGGGAAACTAACATGGCGGTTGTCTTACCACGCGTTTATGTGGGATTTATTTCCGCTTGATATCAATGTAATCACTCTCCTGCAACGAATTCGCCAATCAAACAGCCTTCTTTCAAACTTGAATACTCCGATTTATTTTAAGAACGCTTGTAACTTAACTTGCAACATTTCGGTAAGCAAGTGAATACTCCATAAAGTTAAACTAGTCAACCCTATGTCTGTGAAATAAGGGATATTCCGATATGCGACAAAAGGTGACAAGACTCGTACATCAATTTGCCTTAAAAGGTTGACAAAGCAAAAATGATGACTAAAATTTCCTGATAGTATTTTTCAAGATACAGAAAAAGACGTTTAAAATTTGTGTGTTACGGGGCTGACACTTTAAAAGACGGTAGGAAAGTATCCATTAAAAAATTCTGGCATAGTGATTTTAGCACTACACTAACGTGACCTTTTCTGTGAAAACTTTAAAAATAATGTAAATTTTAGTCACAGAACGGTTTCGGTAGCAGATAAAGATATTAAAACAGCTGTCACCTGGAAAGTTTGACAAAGCTTCTTTTATACAGTTCTAAACCCAGAAGCTTCAAAGGTAAACAGGCCTCCTGGAAGCACGTCAAGTGGATGTTTTTTTTTCTACTGTTAATGCTATTTGCCTATTTAAATGTAACAATAGGTACAACACCCTTTCAAAGGTCAGCCTCAGCACACCTGTTGCTCCTGTTGCTTAAGGTTACAGCTAATGACTTACTACCACGAACTTTGTCTACAGTCATTTCCAATAGGTACAACACCCTTTCAAAGGTCAGCCTCAGCACACCTGTTGCTCCTGTTGCTTAAGGTTACAGCTAATGACTTACTACCACGAACTTTGTCTACAGTCATTTCCAATAGGTACAACACCCTTTCAAAGGTCAGCCTCAGCACACCTGTTGCTCCTGTTGCTTAAGGTTACAGCTAATGACTTACTACCACGAACTTTGTCTACAGTCATTTCCAATAGGTACAACACCCTTTCAAAGGTCAGCCTCAGCACACCTGTTGCTCCTGTTGCTTAAGGTTACAGCTAATGACTAACTACTACGAACTTTGTCTACAGTCATTTCCAATAGGTACAACACCCTTTCAAAGGTCAGCCTCAGCACACCTGTTGCTCCTGTTGCTTAAGGTTACAGCTAATGACTTACTACCACGAACTTTGTCTACAGTCATTTCCAATAGGTACAACACCCTTTCAAAGGTCAGCCTCAGCACACCTGTTGCTCCTGTTGCTTAAGGTTACAGCTAATGACTAACTACTACGAACTTTGTCTACAGTCATTTCCAGAGCGTAACTGTGTGCAAAACGCCCAGTGTTAATTTATATTCAGTCTGCCGTACACATATGTAAGTGACATCTACAGATAACTTTCAGCGACTGAATTCTTTGTCTGAAAGTAACACGTGATAACAGGCCATCGTTAAGTGAGCTGCGAAGAAGCCCACTCAATCGTCTTTTACCCAATGGCGTTGTCTAAAATGTAGGCAGGCTTCAAACGATGACACACACAAGGCAACGTAAGGCAACGTACAAAGACAATTCCTTATGAGCTAAGCAGACCTAAGTACTTAAACGTACCTCTACATATGATTCGATTAAGTCACTAAACAATCTTTGAATTCCGAGCTAGCAAACAAGAAACCAGGAGAGTTCTTATCCTGAACTGACGAGTTTGGTGTGTTAAAAACAACCGGGACAGGTTAGATGTTGTCTTTGTGGTATTTTTAACGAAAATGGCCAAGGCAATGATCATTTTAAGATAACCACCTTTCAAGGCAGCAAGTTTGGCTACCTGTTTTATTCGATAGATATTTTCAAGGTTACAGTTTCAGTAAATGTCTCTTAACTCAAAAAAAATCTTGAATTGACAGTTCTCCCAACTGTCCTTACATTGCAATATTTTTTCTTTAATAGAATAAATGAACCCAGTACACGAAAGAGGAATTAAAATCATCATGACTCCAAAATCTTGGATGGCACCGATTCTTCACCGGGAATCAACTCATTTACACTGCATGTCTGGGGTTCTTAATATAGTCGGTGGATGAAAGACTTTGCATGCTGCTGGTATAAAAGGTGCAATAAAAGTCTATTAGAAAAAACATTACTATATAGTATAGTCTTGTCCCTTGAATTTTACTTTTAAAATACATATATGTATATATATATACATATATATATATATATATATATATATATATATATATATATATATATATATATCTATATATATATATATATATATATATATATATATATATATATATACATATACATATATATATATATATATATATATATATATATATAATATATATATATATAATATATATATTTCTCTAATTTGGCACTTAGGGGAAAGTTGTTGTTGAAAAGTCGACCTTAAGGGGAAAAAATTTTCGGGTGAAATATAAGTTTCGCCTTAACGTTTCCACACACTTTTTCTATAGGAATACGTAAACTTACAAGGGCGCCCTCTTAGATTTACAAACTAGATGCCATTACTTCAAAGTTGTCAAATTTACGGACACCTAGCTGTTAACACGAACGGATGGCTGGCCATTGAAATACCGTTAATTTATATGTTTAGACGTTAGGGCGAATTTATTTCTTATGTATGTTATTATCTTTTTCCGCCCTATGTACAAGCAGATATAACAATTTCCCCTTAAGGTGGGAATAAGCGTTATACATATATATATATATATATATATATATATATATATATATATATATATATATATATATTATATATATATATATATATATATATTATATATATATATATATATATTATAGGTTGGCAATAGGTATAGCTATTGCCCTTTTAAAGATATCCAGGCTTTCGGAAAAATTGATTACGAGAGGTATTATATTGCATAATTGTCTTCCAGAAATATACCCCATACACGACACTGCAAAATGAGAGCCTTTTGGAATGTGATGCAACTTCACGTGACTGCTCTCCAGGGATGTATTCAGGGGCGGCGCCACAGGGGGGGCAGGGCAGGCATTTGCCCCCCCCCCTATGGTTTTTGACCCAAAAAATAAAATCGTCTAAATAACGTTTTAAGACACATAATTTTGTAGGGGGTGGGGTGAGGTGTAACAGTATCATGGAATAAAGTATTGTGATACATTATCCGTCGCATGTAGGACATTTTCGGTGTAAATCCTCGAAAATTTTGCGCGCTTCGCGCGCGTTGTCTTGTCTGTCTTACTCATTGTACATCCGCCCGTTACTGCATCCACCGCAGAGCTTACAGTTAGGCCCCTTCTACATCCCAGAAGACCCATGATTGAATTTCTCTCAGAGTTTTTCTTTTCTTTTTTTTTTGTCGTTTAAGGGTTAATACCTAGTAGCGTAAACATTAGGGGGGCCAAAATACAGTATATCCCCTAGCGCGATTCTGTGAAAATTGCTGTCTATTTGAAAACAAGCAAAACATAGTATTCAACACTAAACTGACTGATTTGAGTGATTAAAAGTTAATTCAAATCCATATTTGACCGACGTATTTATCAATATTCTGTAAATTCTCGGACTACGCGCGAATGTGGTATCTATTTTGAATTCCATGGCTACCTTCACGACCGTGGCTCACGGAGAAGTAGGCCTACATCATATTTCAGTGTGTAAATCCAGTACGCATGGACCTACCAGCTCTAGTTGTACACTTGCCCTACACATGCAGTGACATGTCTGTAGTGCAGTATCGTATCCAATCAGTGGAGGTGGGGGGGGTAGGATTTTCACTTCCGTGCACATTGTTCAATCATGTCACAACGATCACACAATGGTTAAATTGGTACGCAGGGAAGGTTATACCAGAGGAAGCAGTTCCGTGAAAGTGGGAAAATATATATGAGGCGTTTAACATATCTAGATGTCTTCAGTGCAATTTGAAAGATCTGGGAAGGGTCATTTCTTGCGATCTGGGAGCTGTTTTGGCAAAAATTTTATCGGCGCAGTCCGCGCCAGCCAATAGAAATCATGCCACATATCAAGATGGCTTCAGTGCAGTTTGAAAGGATTTAATTGCGATATAGAAGCCATTTTGGCAACATTTTAAAAACGTTAGTGGAGCTCCGCTCCTATACCAACGCAACCAAACCCGTTCACACGCTCATGCCTATCAGTCGTCACTTATCAAGTATCGTACGGTTCAAAACTGCCTCCAAGATCCCGAGAAGTGCCATTTCATGCAGTCGGGGGGGGGGGGGGTCTGTAGGGCGAAAATTCTCCTGTACGCTTCGCACAAAACTGTGATGGCTCCGCTTCGATGGCAACTTCCATTCTGCGCCCCTCCCCCAATAGCCAACACAAATCGCCGTCCTTGCCCGTTTGTTATGTAATCGTCGACAATAAGTGCAACAAAGTTGGAAAACTGTAGTCGGTCAAAAGTAAAGAACGTTGGATTACTTACCTAGAAACTAGATTTCTCTAGAAAAAATATGACTTCAAAAGATGCAAAATATTGTACCAGATTGCGTCTAAGGCTTCCCGGTAGTCGAAAATCTTTCACACCCCCTCCCCTTAACCCCTCCCTCAGAACCGCGATCACTCATCTCAAACCTGGGGCGGATGCAGGGGGAAGGAATCAGTCGCACCCAAAAAATTCAAGAAAAAACGGCAAAAACGTTTGTTAAGCTATAGTATGAGGAGGTTACAGGATGTAGGTACGCTGCATCTTCGGTCTATGTCCGTCCCCTATAGGTTTCTTTGCCTTGTCTGCTTGTGCTTTTTAGTTTCTTCAGTTAAACGTACGTTACCTATCCGTTCATTGTCAGTTCTATTCCTTTACGCTTCCGTTACTTATACGTTAGTATCCGTCGAACATTCGGTACAGGTACTGTACTTTTACGTTTCATCCGTTTGTTGTCCAGTAATGATCCGCTGAGCAATAGCAATCACTGGAGACGAACGGATACTAACGGAGAAGTCCAGTATGAGAAACGCACGAGAAAATGATAAAACGGAAGCTTAACGGATAAGTATCGAATTCGTAAGGGGGACCTTTTTCGGTCGACGTCTGGTCCAAGTTTTGTGCATGTTCAAAATCTCTCGCCGTTCATCCCGGACGTTCCCGGTCATGAAACGAAGTCGGCGGAGGAGAACAGGAGACTAAACGGATACTAACGTACATCAACGGAGTGACATTTTGGGTCTTCGTTTCCTCTCCGTTATTGCAATCTGGTGAGGTGTGACAGGCGCTTAAAGACTGACGTGTGTTATGGTACGGTATCTCCCTCCCTCCTCCCTCTCCCTCCCTGGTGACGCCATCCCAACTAGTTATTTATACCTCTGCCTGTGAATTCATTCTTAAGATTCAAGTCCAAATTTTACATAAATAATACTGCAAAAAAACAAAGTGCAATCAGTTTTGTCTCTTATCCCATACATGCACGTTTCATTTTAGGAGTTTAAAGTGGACCTAAAGTGTAGAATTATAAAAATACATATTTTAGACGTTGGAAACGAATTTTACTCATCCAACTCTCATTTTCATAGCTCATCCTGTTGCTGAGATATGAAAAGTTAAAATTTATTCATTTTATTTGAAATAGTCGATTGCGCAATAATTTGGGATTATCTTCTTGTAAAACTCACATTACTTGCTTTTGTTTCCTTTTGAAATTGACATGTTTATATAACCTTGCAAAAAATTACTGTTGTACGGAGAGGTTTTGTATAGTCAAGTCACCCTATAACAGTGAGAAAGTGATCACATTTTGGCACAAGGTGCAGAGGCTTTCGAAAAAATAAAGAAAGCAAAGAATGTAATTTGAGTAGTACAAGAATGACATTACAAATTATTGCGCCATCTACCATTTTAAATTGAATAAGCACCAACATTTTATATATCTCAGCTCAGGAATTCCTGTAAAGATGGCAGTTAGACCATTTGGATTCATTTTTCAAGCTTTGTAACATATGTTTTTGAATTTTTAGCCTTAAGGTACACTTTAAATTTAGCTAAAATTTGGCAGTTCTTTGTAGACCAAAAAAAAAATGCATTTTCTATGTGCGTTTCTTTCAACATAAAAAGTTGATTTAACTGTATTTTCAAAGCAAAGTGAACTCAAAGCAAGCTGGAGCGATTTCACATTCTCACATTGATGAGCAGTTCTCCCTTTTCTGTGCCTTTCAATCGCTTTGGCTTACAGACCCTTAAGGGTGCAATTTGCAAATTTCAATATCTCCTATGCATATTACGTAATGATACCATACGATTATGAAGGACACTAAATCAGATTTAAATTTAACGATACACATAATTCAGTCTATTAATGTGAGGAAATGACGTCACTCCTGTTTTGCGTAAAGTTTACTTTAGCTTGCAAATTTGGTTACATCATTGGTTCAAAAACTCGAAAAACTATAGGTAAAAATTTAGTGGTATCTCATAAGAGTCATGATTCCTCTCCCTTTTATAAAATCAATTTTGCGTATAACTCTTCCTCAGTGATTCGGCTTTTCTATAAGCAAGAAAAAAAATCACATAATGAGGATTAATTTTTTCTCATTAATTAAGAAATTGCAGACATGAGATCCATATTTCAAGGATGAATACATACAGTTTAGAACACTCGGGAAGTGCCGTTTCCGGCCATCTGGAGGGTTTGCAAAGTCAAAAATTTTCTTGAACGCTCCGCGCCAACAGATGGTGGCGCTCCGCTTAGAAATATGTAATACCATTTTTCATAGATTTATTTTTTTCTCCTTAATTGAGAAATTGCAGACACTTATGATCCATATTTCAAGGCTGGGTACATGCAGCTTAGAACACTCGGGAAGTGCCATTTCCGGCCATCTGGAGGGTTTGTAAAGCCCAAAATTTTCTTGTACGCTCCGCGCCAACCGATGGTGGCGCTCCGCTTAGATAGTCTTGCTGCACTCAGCCCCCTCACCCAATATTTTTTCGTTCCGCCGCGCCTGCTGCATAGTTGAAGCATCTCATTCAGTGAGGGGCCGATTTTCACTGGCAGACAAACAACCCTTCTCACAGTTCGTATTTAATTCAGACAAAAAAGTTTTTTTTTGAGAGAAAAATAAAGTCCAAGAAAATGAAAAACGCAGGTTCTGACACAGGGAGGGGGGGGGGGTAGGGTGAGGCTCGGAAGTCTTCAATGCCTGCACTCCCCAAACAATAAAGCTGGGTCCGACCCAGCATGCTTTGCCACCCCTGTCGAAAATCCCTGGCGCCGCCCCTGGATGTATTGCAGGTATTCGTGGTCAGTTGCGTCGGCTCGTAGTGGATTGTAAGTTTACCATGCAACACACTGGCGAATTTAGACTAGTATATATACTGCTCATCAATCGCCGTCACATACAGGGGAGAACATATTGGCTTTTTGCAACCATCGTCAAATTTTGCATAATGATTCTTTATTGGTCAGTTCATAAGGAAAATGGGTCGCAGTTGGATCGATGACAGCTGAACTGCAAAGACCTCACTCACTGTGAAGCGACAACCCTCCCCTGGACTCCAGTGCAAATCAGAAAGTTTTATACTGCCGATGTGGTTACAACAAAACTTTCGGATTAAAATTGGGACCGACAGTCAAGACGAGAACAATATTTGATAGACACTTAACCTACTCGTCTATCACGCAACTGTTTTTCCCTGTCGCATCGCAGTCAGGTCGTAGTCGCGATGGTAACATATTCGCTGGTTTCCTTTTACTCACATCGTGAATTCAGAGCGTTTTAGTGTTAGCTGCAAACATTTGAAACTGCATAAACTCTGTATTGTGATGATTGCTAAGGAGTATTGCTTTTCTACTCCTATATAGTTGCCGTAAATTGAAACGTTACTAAAATGCCCTTTAAAATGCTATTCTTGGTGCTCTTTGCGCGCACCCCCTAATATGGGCTACTTTTACAATTATGAATTGAAAAAAAAAACTTGCGTTGCTTTATTGCAAAAGTGAAACCTTTGCAATTGGCATTCCTACCCCGCTCTCACCCCAAACCCAAGGACGCCCCTGCCGTACACTGATAAGCTTGGGAGAAGGTCGACGTCACAACAGACATTGAAGCGAACCAGCAAAAGAGTGACGCTCTTCCGCAAGAAGCGATTATGAAACAATATTCGATCGATAGCCTTGTTATTTAAAGAGTAACCCTCCCTGACTTTAATAAAAGAGAGCAGTACAGGAAATATTATGTAAACAATAAGTGTACCCTGGACTACACGTGTCCTTTTGCTCTTTGTCATATGGAGATAACTGTAACTAGAAAACCAAGGACAACGTAAAGAAAAAAAAAATAACGGCGGTTGAGAAGTTTCTTGCTTTATAATATATTGATATAATCAGGGTGATTACCTACTGTAGCAACCATTCATTATTCGCAACTGAAGCAATGGTTAGAATTAATGTCGTATACATAACAATTGTAGTGCACCATTGTAGATCAAGGTATACTTCTTTCATTTAAATGGAAGAGAGCAGCTGACAACTTGAAAGTTGAGAAGATGAGAACTTCTACTTCATATTTTAAACACCAGGACTAAATACCCAGATCATGACATATGCTATTAGACTTTTAGACAGAATAGTGCTGATACTGGCGTCTATTATCGTCTCCGAAATTCTACACCTAAATGAATCATTATTCTAAGACATGTAGCAGCAGGCTTATGCTTTAAAAGGCATGTCCGATCAAGCAAATGGATGCAAATCCTGCCCGAGGTCACCAGCGGTGTAGCTCGTACAGAACCATTCGAAAGTTGTTAAGCACGATGTACGAAAACAAGTAGCCAGGTTGTGTTATGACAGGAGATTGAGGGAGTCGGCCGATTTCCAGATCTTGGACGTACATTGACTTTAAAATTTATGTATTAATGTATCAATTACTACTTAAAGTTCTTTGATTATTTTAAATTTCGCAACGCAATTCCCCTTCCCTATAATGAAGACCCACCGTCGTGCCTGAGAGTGTATAATCGAGTATACTAAAATGCTACAAATTGTACCTCGAGTTCCGTTAGAATGAAAAGGCCACCCACCAATTAGAAAACATTGTTACTGACCGGCGGGTACACGAATGATTAACATACAACTGTTTAGCATTGGTATACGAACAAACAATCTGTCACTGAAGTGTGACAGACACAGTTACTTGACGACTACCCTTTGGACAACTGTAAAAGGAAAATTTAAATGGAGGGCTACCCAGTCGGACACTTTGCTGAGACCTTGTTGGTCCACAGTTGGAATGTCGATCACTGTGTGACAGACCATATAGCCTGTGAACCAATATTCAAGTTAAAGGTGATTTTTAAAGTGCCAATAAAAAAGGTTATGTTCTGTTTTCTGCCTGTGCAAACAATGAAACGTTTGCACCCGTCAAGGAATGACAATGACACGAGGAGAAATGTACTATATGATTGTTTGCGGATATGCTGTCCAGAAATTTTCAGATATACAGAGTATTCCATTGCTTCTTAATGGAGACTCTTACACTCTAAAACGGTCGGTTCAAACTCAGACCGACCGGGGTCGGAGGGGCAACTAACCGAAATCTGTTCAAATATGTGACTGGATTTGTTCAAAATAGAACCGATTTGGTTTTTTGAACCAAATCGTATCAAATTTCTGAGCAGATTTTGGTTAGTTACCCTCCGACCCAGGTCGGTTCAAATTTGAACCGAACGTTTTAGGAGTGTAATTTGAGTTTCACAAAAACAAAAACCATACAAAAGCTATTAGTAATTATGCGATAGTCGACAGTAGGGCTAATGGCATGTTAGTTCCAAACTTTTTCTAGAAAGCATCATCACAATGAAGTTTTATCTCGCAGATACTCCGAATATGTGACAGATCAATTAATTCATCCGGAAATAATTGTCGCCTCTGGAAGTAGCCAGATACTATTAATTTTTGCAAATTATTCTATTTCTCCTTATTAAATTTAACAGAACCTTTTATGTTCTTTAGAAACACAAATTATAAAGAAAGAGGTCCCCAATTTTAACATAATTGAATCGTAATTCTGATGTTTTTTGTAATTTGAGCACGAATATCCGCTCAGAGTTTCTTAATAATTTAAAGGTCACATTTTTCCGGTATTGTGTTTACATTTGAAGATTAAGACGATTTGTAGATAAACTAATAATTTGTAAGGACATTTAAATTTGTGAATACTGAATGACACTATGAACAAGTTACAACAGAAATGAAATAGATTAAACACATTAAAATTTAACTCAATATACATCTACTTGGGACAGCAAATATCGATCGAGTAGAAGTATAACCTAGACTACTCAAATGTCTATTGGGTCAAAAAAAATACCATTTAGAGACCTTGAAAAGAATAGTTATCTATAACTGGGCTATCAGTAAGTGAGCTATGGGACGGGAAAATAACCCTATTTCTATTTTAAAAGGAAAGAGATGACATGTATTTCTATGGATTTTACCGTAAAAATTGAAATTTTGTTTGGCCATCCACATTTGTGAATGGTTTATTCAGGAAAAATAAATTGAAAGGGTTAAGTTATCGTTGTTACATAAAAGTTCACTTTTTCTGAATTTCCCCTGAAGAAAAAAGTGTTTTCAGACGATATAAATCGCACTTTGGAACTTGTAGGCAGTAGCTCCTTGATCAACAGTAAGCATATATTCAGTTATATGATTAAAGCACCCATCAGGACTTACAATGATAGTTGCAGACAAAAATGTGCTTGGAGGTTCTCTCAACCAACTAAAAATAATTTCTATGAAGGAAGATAAAGAAAAACACAAAAGGAAACGATAAAAATAAAACACTCAATGCGTTGTGATCGAGAGGTGAGACAAAGAAAGACACAAGATAAATACTTTTCCTGAGTGTGCGAAAGGCTCTAATATAGTCTATCTTTTCCTGACCTGCAATTGTCACCATAAACAGGTTTTTATCCTTAAGAGATATAACTGGTAAAGGTTAGAAAGATAAGATTCCTCTTATCACTGCCACCATGTTGTTATGGGGGAGAGACCCCTGCTGTAAATGCCCTATACTACAAAACGAGGTGATCTGCAAACGGAACATTCTCTAATCAAGCTTGCACCCATGGGGGAAGTGTTGAGTTCTAGTGTCACACCAACTCGGCTTTTTTTTTCTTGCTCTACAGTTGGTTTGTGAGGAGGGTAGCTCATTTAATTTAAATTACTTTTCTTTGCAAAGTTATTCAAGGAGACTTTACCAGAAGAGGCAGAGTGTTTATTTAGCTGAGTGAGAGGAATAAGATCCACTATGTTACCAAACAGTGACAAGCTAGGTGAGAATGACTAGGGAAAGGTTGAGTAATGTGCACTTTCGTGTCTTACGTCAGTGTTCTTTAGCGAGACTGTTCATAGCAGTTTAACACAAACTTATACGATAGAAGCATTGAAGCAGGTTGCCAAAGCACCAACAACTTAAAAATCAAGAAAATTAATATTGTAGGAAGATGTTTAGGTAGACTAAAACAATAAACGCTAAAGCTATTACAGTAAACCTGGAAGAAGTCAAGATGACACGCAGGCTAATTGGTGACAAAAACTGTACCTCACAAAAGCCACAAGGCCCACGGTGAAGTGGTTTGAAACTTAATATAACACAAGCAGAAACCATAAACGTCGATCTTACTCTTTTGTTAGGGTATAAATCCTATCTTATGTTGAGGCTTATTGCATAACTACATTACAGCTGTGCTATCCAACACCGCTCTTTTTGTCATACTGTTTTTTTTTTAAATTGAATATTTTTTAGACCATGCCTAAGGATTTAGCTAATACACACCTGCCATTTTCACGTGGCAGGTCTGAATTACGATTTTTAAATCAGATATTGAACTTATTTGTTATAGACTCTACACATTACTCTCTAAACTGACAGTAAGTGGCCAAATAGATGTCCTTTGAACTAACAGAGGAAACTTTACCATTAATAGGCTGAAACTTAGTAGCAACAGGAATCAGGAAATGCGATCCTTCCCTTACACTATATGTAAAAAGTGAGTCACTGTCCTAAAACTGAGTCAATTTGTCCCTGAGGTGACTCAGTTATCTCAAATGAGACGCCCCACGGACAAATTGGCTCAGTTTTAGGACAGTGACTCACTTTTTATTTTCTGTGTACAAATTCTTATATAAACCATACTGCACTCGGTGCATTTGATGCACCCTCTTTCCTCTCTTAACCTGTGTATTTTTCAGTTTTTGCATTAGGTTATAAAGTGATTTGCATTTACGACTAGGCGGAAAAAGTCTCTAGAAAAAAGCTTCATACCCTTAAAATAATTAAGTAAAAGTAGAAGGTGGTTTCTTATGATTCTCCTTTTTTAAAATTATGGGGTTCTTCAAGAGACCAGATGAATTGTTGAGCAAAGTTTTGTTTTTATAACTCGTGTTATTAAAGGAGGTGTTGTGGTTCCTCAATCGATCCTGAAAGGTACTTTCAGTGCCATAAGTTTTGAAAAATCCCTGGCATTGTGACGGGAGCTTGATATAGTACCCCATTGCTGAAGCATTTCCCCTGACGGAGCAGAACTTTCAGTACCATAAGTTTTGAAAAATCCCTGGCATTGTGACGGGAGCTTGATATAGTACCCCATTGCTGAAGCATTTCCCCTGACGGAGCAGTCAGCCTTGTCTCTACAGTTACAGTTGTCACCACTTTTATGGGGAGTTGGGGCCGTATTGAAAGAAGGTGTTTTTTATGCAAGTCCATGTTTTATTCAACATTATCGATGCAGATGTAACTAAGGATACTTGTTAACCGGATTTTAAACCGTTGTTATTTCTATATCGCTCTTCAGCTAACGTCCGCATTGAATAATCAAAACCTCTACTCTTCTGCACTCTAAGCTTTCAATACAACTATTGAATGTACCATTTCAATTACTTTTATGTAAATGCCCTAAACTATATGTAAGCCTAGATTTTCTGCTTTAGAAAGCTATTGTTTAGAATCATTGTCCCTTTGACCATTGAAGACTAAATTAGTGCTAATGGTGGTGACGATGCTAGGGTGAAGATTATTAAGTACATCGACGTTACCGCCCTTGGCAGTGGAGGAAGATCATATGGACATGAGAACCTTTATAACATATTTTAAATTAACCTCATCAGGAGAAGAAATTACAAAATATTTTATGTACTCTTGCAAGATTGTCACGTACAGACAAGTTTGGGGATATATACAGAGAATGCATTATATAATATGAAATTTAAAGTTATCCGTGTACATCCCCCTCCACACACACATATCGGCTTTCTGCTTTTGCAATTAAAGGCAATTATCTCCATTGGAGGGTGCACTTTCTGTTCTCTTACGTCATATGTGTAAGGTTTATACTTCATTTTTGTCATCGACGTCTTTGCGCAAAAGCTACGGTAACCTCAAGATACCTAACATAAGTACAATGACTAAAGTATGTCTAAACAGATACTCTTTGAAAAGCTCTTCACCGTCAACTTCGTTTTTAATCACCAAAATAATGCAAGCATGGGTCTGACCGTTCAAAGGGATGAGAGACCATGGGTTCTGGATACAAAAAGATTAAAGAAATTTAAATGAAGAATAGGAGATAAGCATCACAGAGAATAAATTGCAGTGAAGGTAGTAGAAAACTTTGAATATTTCAAGCAGAACCCCAAATATCGTCCTTCCTTTTCTATTTATAAATCCTTAACCATCAAGTTGTCTGCCCGTTAGTTCGAACAAGGCTGAAAGCAAACGTTAGGCTGTGTTTCGAGCATGGGCTATTTAGTGCGCATCCATTGCCGCTAAACAAATGACTTCTGACTTGAATGCGTTTCGCCCGTTTCGTGAGTGACATACAACGAAACAACGGAAACTTACTGGCTGTGGTTTGCATTTACACTATTGGGAGATTGTGCTCATTAAAATTAAACCACGGTAACGTTCTTTCGGTTTAACTCTTCGTGTCTTCTACAGTACATGCGCTGCTAGCAGGGTCATCAGACCGTTTAAAAATTCTCTTTTATGGTTGACGTAAACAACTTGTCTTAAGCCTTGTCTACCAGTCTTTTCTCTTGCCGTCGATTTTGGATAAATAGTAACAAAGTAAGATCAAACCAAGCTTCGATGGAATCTAGAGGTCAAATAGCTTATTTATGGGCCAAAAGCTTTAAAATGTGCTCGTTTTGGTTAAACCCTTTCTACTTCATAACATTATCTGTTTTGAGAGTTCTGTTCATACCGTTAATAATAGACCGGTAAGAAATCTGCCAGTATAATTATAAAAAAAAGGGTTTCTTTAACCTTGCAAACCAGCCTTTCTTCCTGGGTTTCAAATAAACATTTATGAAGGCCCACTGACCTTTCATTAAATACAGGGACAAAATCTGCGGTAGTCTTCCAGCGGTGGATGTACTTTATAAAGAAGGAAAAGATACATGAACAAGATTGTAGGACCTCATGCATATGACATCACTGAAAGGAAAGTGTGCCATTGGTTGGAGGCAAGCGCATATCATTCGAACTATCAACAACAAATGCAGACTGACCCCTGGTTTGTGACCTGGTCAGATACTCGCATAAGTCTACTAGCCGCTAGTGCGAATTGTACGTCGTTCGTATAGTGTGCTTTGTTGCTTGACCTCCAAAGTGACGTCTCATCACATTGATACACAAGGTCTATAAGGAACAGTAAGAATTAAAACTAAACAGACACAGACGTCCGTTTCAACCCTCGCTCATGTAAACTATGAAAGTTCTTCCACTTAAAAACACTGAGGATCACCCAGTGCATATAATAAAGTACCAATCGGAGGTAAAAATGGAGTGGTAAAGTATAGTGTTGGTACTGAAGCTCTTAAGAAGTTCGGAAGAGCGTGAAGCATGTTGTAATTTTTGTAAAGCGGGGGCTTATAATTTCTTCCCCTGTTTCGTGGCTAATTGAAAAACATGTAATTAAGAATGATTCTAGACTAATGCATCCCTGTTCGGTTTGGATGTCTCGAAGTCGTAAACCTTATCAGCATCTGTTAACGGAATAGGGCCTAGGCTACTAATGATGAAAGACATCAGAAATTTATCAACTATTTTGACAAGTAGTTTGTTGTTACGTAGATAAAAATAAGCCTCATCATTCTTACTAACATCTTAAAAAATAAAGTAATATAATAATATTTTGGGAAAAAGTTATCAGAGAATGTTACACCTATCCGCTTTAAATTACTAGTACGCAGTCCACTTCTCTACGAATATACATGTGATGCAGACTAGATTCTTGATAGAACTGGGCACCTGTATCCGAATAGTTACAACTCACCAAAACTTCGAACTGAGGTTTGTGCCGTGAAGGTCACAGAGTAATCCTCTAATTATCTTGCCCTTGAAGTTTTTAAAAGTGTTTAGTATTTGAAAGTCAACACAACGGAGTTTGACGGCTGCTTCCTGTTGGGTAGTGCGGGAGATTTTATCCATGGCCTTGAACTTGCCAGTCGCCTCAAAAGAAATAATTTTTTCTGGTGTTGCATGGTGTACGTATGAAAACACATCGGCTTAAATCTATGTCACTGGGAACTTAGCTTTGTGTCCATAATTTAAGGAATCTCGAAAAAACTTGGCTTTTCGACTGCCTTGAATGAATTAGACTTTTACCTCTTTAGCTTCCTTAATGTATGGTCTGTTGAGATGAATATGGCTATTTTCTATTGCTTTTTATTGAGCAGCCGGTTTGAAAGACCCTGTTATTATAATGTTGGCTGCACCAGTCTATTCAACGAAGCATTCAGTTTGTTGAACTTAAGCACCCTGTTTTAGAACTACTAGAAGTGAATGATCTCACTCGGAGATGAAAATTAAATTGAAAATTAACAATAGGCGGTGATCTTTTCATACTTTAGTAGGTCTTAAAGTATAAACAGAAGTTAACCCTTTAAGCATTACAGGCATATATATCCGCCCCGCATGGTTATGCTCTCCACACTACAGGCGGATATATCCACCCAAGTGACTTGTCTTCATTAATCTAATATTACTTTGCACCCTCCTTGACACCCATCCAAAACCACATCATTCTAATGGAAAACTTGATTCCACGGATTTTAATACCATACACGCTAGATAGTTTTATTCAAACTTTGGAGAAAGTTTTGATTGAAAATGCCCAAAAATTTCGCAATTGATTGAACATTTCCAAGTAGCCTATCACATACCTCAAGACAGGCTTCTCTGTCTCAAAGACTACTTTCGAAAAAAAAAAAAAATTAAGGGAGTAGCCTGCTTTCGATTTGGATAACATTGTCTCATTCTATACGAGACTGACACACAGCATTACCTCAAGACTATACACAATGTGGCGTTTATCTGACAGGAGCAAGGGATCTTTACCTGAATTCACCAGTACCCTTACAAAAAATTGTTTGGCAAAAGTTCCAATACCACACGTGAAATACTGTGTCGAACTGTGCAAAAGCATGGTGGACTGTGGAGAGGCGTGAAGCTTCTGTGAGTTTTTGCGTGACAAGGTGTGTCATTAATAAACAGTTGTCACACATTTCAAAAGTGTCATCCATTGACCAGCATTTCCACAGTTTGGACATGAGGCAATATGTGGGAAACCAAAAAGCACGCTTTGACACAGGTAACAGGAGGCAAACTGGGGTAAAGTGTGACAATCATCCAGGGAAAAGCGTGGTCCTGTGTGTCAGATTGGTTCCAATACCACATGTGTCACCACATAACCACACTTTCGTCCTTATGTATTTTCATATGCTCTGCCACATGTGTTTATGTGTGTCCAAGTGAGGCATGCTACACTTTCTTGCAAGGGTATTACCTATCGCTTAAAAATTAAAACAGTGGCACAACACAACTTTGTATGATTTGTTTCCCCACATTTATTTTAATCCAATTATTAAAAATAAATAATAAAAATAAACATAATAAAAATACTGAAAGTTATTTGTACATTTTGCATGACTTAAACCCACTGATAATACCCCCCCTGCTTTGTGTCAGCTATATATACACAAAGCCTGCAACTACACCGAAAAACAAAAGTGATGAACTTTCGACCCAGCATGGTCACACTAACCCCAGTAACCACCCAGCAGGCTAATAGTCAGGGGCGTTTTGGTTTGTTGCATTTTGCCATATTTGTTATATATACATACAAGGCAGCTTAGCACATATGGAATGAATACCGTGAGTGTATTCCACACATTTCAAAGTGCTTTAATTTATTCCATAAATAGTACTGTCATACGGACATATCACATATTTTCTATGAAAACGAAGAAATTTCAGTATTGTGAGTCAAAGTTTTTATGATTATTAAGAAGGCCCTGTAGAATCCTTTCCATGAAGATGTTAACATATTATATGGTATCCACCTAGATACTGCAACCCATAAATGCCCTCAAATCCATATTTTTCAAGAAAATAGGAAGAAATCGCAATATCTGGCTTTCCGTGATTTATGCCCATTTTAACTTGAGAGTCAAAATTCCTTCTGTGTACTGACAAGGCACTAGGCTGCCCATATCATGAAGATGAAAACATCTTGTATGATACCTATAGAAATATTACGGCTCAAAAATGCCCCTAAGCCCATACTTTCAAGGAAAAATGATGAAATTGCAGAATTTCGGTTTCTCTAATTTCATGCCTATTCCCATTTGCAAGTCTGCACTCTTTCTGTGTTCTTATTAGGTGCTAGGCTACAGATATCAGGAAAAAGAGAACATCTTGTATGATACTTACAGAGCTATTACAGCTCAAGAGTGCCCTTAACCCATATTTTTCAAGGAAAAATGAAGAAATCGCAATATTTGGCTTTCCTTAAGTTCATGTCTATTATGATTTGCGATTTGAAACTCTTTCACTTTACTACAGAGGTATAAGACTGCCTTTTCATGAAGATTGGAGCATCTTGTGGCACAGTATCAGAGATATTACTGCTCGAAAATGCCCTTTTATCCGATTTTTTTTACTAAAAATGAATAAATTTCAACATTTGAGTTTCCTTTATTCAATATTCTGTTTTCATCGCGAGTTTATTTTTTTCGTGTACTACTAAGGCACTTGAGTATCAATTTTGTGATGATGGAAAGTGTTGTGTGGCACTAAAAGAGATTATCATTGTTTAAACTTGTACTGTATTGCCAAAAAATGGTATTTTTTAATAAAAAATGAAAATATCGATGTTTTAGTGGCTTAAGCTCTGCACCAATGGGACATTGGTCTGCTTTTAAAATTTTCAAAATTGATTTGTGTCTAATCAATCTTTTTTTCTTTCAAGAGCAGAGAGATCAGTAAATCTAGTTGTTCAATTGAAAGAAATATTGGGCTTAAAAAAGCATTCCAGAGGGCACAATTTACCGGCAAAAAACAAAGAAATTGCGAATTTTCAGTACCACTCATTTCATGTAGGTTTGAATCTGAGAGTCCAAATTTTCCTCACGTAATGCCTGGTTATAGTACTACTTATTTACAAAATTAAGGTTGTTGAAATACACACTGCAAGAGAATCTGCTAATCAAATTTGTCCCCATGCGATAAAATTGCCAAAATTGACGGTTTTTGGCGAAAAGGGCCATATTCGACAGGACACTACAACAAAAAGGATCAATATTTTGGGGAAAAAAATCAGTATTTGGGGGAGACTGCGTTTATTTTACCATTTTTACTCCTAAAAGTTTTAGACCCCAAATGTTGGTGCAGAAAAGCCTTTCTTGAAAATTAAAAAAAATACGAATGAATGAGAGTTAACATAGGAGGATCTGCCATATCCCCAAAGCTTGATCAAAGTTACGATTGCATATTATGTGTTAAAATATTTTTTGCATTTGCATTAGGTGTTAAGGTATAAGAGAAAATTACCCTTCTCAAAATATTTTTGACATTAAGTGATTTGAATGTAGTATCGTGCTTATATGAAAAGTTTTGCAAGAAGTAAATTCAGGCTATTTCTAACAAAGTATCAATGAATAAACGAATAAGAAGGGCAATTTAAGGTTTAGTCCACATCGCTCATAAATTACTTTGAGGAGCCTGTTACAAATGTCCCACACTCACAGAGGAGTCGAGTGATTGCTTCAAACTGATAAACTACAAAAGGTATGTTACACCGATTTAAACAGCAAAATCATTTATAATTGTTATTTCAATTTGGTTATTTACTTTATATTTATTTTCGGTTAAAAACTACATTTTAATACATGTGTTCGTATCTATTAATGTATCCATTTTGCCAAATTATCATAAAGTATCATTAGGGGTATCGTTGAGTTTGGAGGAAAATTGTCTTTTTTCATATAAAACAAAGTATCTATGGGTTATCGCTTCCACAGAATGAGTAAGACAGAAAAAATATCACTTTATACTCAGACAACTGTGGTCTACAACAGTGTCGGTGATTTTTTCATGATGCGGGTAGATAAAAACCATTGAAAGGGCGTAATTGACATGCCAACATTGTTTATTGTAAGACTGAAATATTATGAGTTCAAGATTTGACATATTTAATATAAGCACTTAAAACAATTTAGTCAAAGAAGGCAGGGACCAAACTCTCGTCAAATTAGCGATTAGCTGGACACTGACTATATCTGCTAACAAGTTTTTTTTTTTGAGACAAATAAAGGTTATGTGGTCATGTGGTCACGTCTATCGCCTTACAATGAGTTTCACCCATCAACATTATTTCATGTACGAATGTATACGTGACCCTCAAACGATAGTAACAGATCTCCTTTGGAAGGCTTATCGTACCCTACAATTTTGCAATATATCGTACCATTTTGCATCTAAGCATCAGGTTTTCTTACATTTGTCCAACAGGAGGTGATACCCTTCCCTGGCATATTCTCCAGGACACTCCTTACCAGCTGTTAGCCAAATTCCTAAAATATATGAACACGTGCAAAGCACAGTTGACACACCTTTAAAGTACTGAGTTCGTAGAAAAATGTCCATATAAACAGTAAAGTCTACTAGGAACTTTTTGTCTTTATCCCAAACAAAACTGTATGTCTAAGCTGCTAAAGTCTGTTCAATTGCAAGTTTAAGGTTTGTGTTATACTGTTTCTATAAGAACTTCGATAGGACTTCATTTGTCTTCAGAGTGTAAGAGAACCATTTAAGTCAATGTTTATTAAAGTACTATTCTGCATACCCAGAGACTTTAAGTACGGGCAAGGGAACATGTCAAAAATCTAACAGACCAAAACTTAACCAATATGAAAACATAGTCAACGTTTAGTTAATATAACACGGGTATTTTGTTTTCAGTATAAAGACTTTATTTCAAAGATGAGAAACTTTGGGAACTCTCTATATAATAGTCAACGACATTTAGTGGATTAGGAAGTGGCAAAAATAGATAGTATCGTCTACAAGAACTCATGAATTTCTTGCGATGATTTCTTCTATTGCCCTTATATTGGTAGTCGTCATGAAAACCTAGAAATATTTCGCTTTTCGTGTCTGTTCTCACTTTAGATGCTTGCATCTCTACAAACAGCTCGAAACCAGTTTTGTTTTAATAAAAAAAAGTTTGCCAGACTTGCTTTGCCTAAAAAAGATTAAACTTATTTACTAAATTTTGGAAGAAATGGGGATAAGTAAGGGAGTGTGAGGGATTACTGAATATTGTATTTAAAGTCGTTGAACTAGAAAGGTGACGAAAATGACTACCTAATGCATTTAGTGAAACTTGAAAACAGAATCAATCAAAACTCAATGGCAGACCTACCGGCCCCTAGACAAGGTACTGAAGGGGACCGAAATAGTTTTCATCGGGTAGAAGTATACAAAAATGCACTAAGGCAATGGTGATTTTATCTTCTAGGGGGAAAGTTTTCCAGCGGGCTTCTCTCCGACGCCCCTCACCCTAGCAAGGCTACGGACTTGCAGACCTATGAAAGTCGTCCCCCACAAAAAAGGATAAAATTGCTCCCAAGCGCTTATAGACCTCAACCATAAGACGTCACAGAACAGAAAGTACGCCCCAAACAAAGGCAAGTGAAAAGAAAACAAATTGCTTTTGGAGAATTGTTTACATCCGAAAATTGCATCTCATGATTTTTGGTGTTTACACTTTGTATGTTCCATTTATTTTACAAGATAATTACATTTTCTTTGTAGTTTAAAAGGGGCGATAGAAACTCAATTCATTTTCATTTTATACAAAAGTTGACTGTCAATTAAAGGAACAGGTTACAAATTGTAATAATCTGTACATGTAGTAAACATTCTGTTGTGGTTCTTGAATTTCAAAGTGATAAAAAGTTGTATTCTTTTACAACTCGCCGAGACGTATCGTTAGTAGGTAACTGAAAACGAGATTTCAGTTACAGTTTTCGGAAGGTTTTGCTCAGTCAATAGATTTATTTATTACAGTTATTTGCAGAATTAGAACAAGTTTTAGATTTGATGGCCGATGCGGTGATCACATCCCCCTTTCAAATGAACAATCCTCCTCTAAGTGAGACCCCTACTTGGAAGTCTCCTCAGGCTGTTGCTCGAAGCACGAGTGGTGTAGAAAGGGTCATGACTACTGCGCATGTGACGGTTGAAGTTACCATCGTGGTTATGGACTGCAGTTAATAATCGCGAAGAATATTGGAAAACAGGAGATAGCCACGCACCTCATCTTCTAAGAAAACAATGGCAATACATCTTATGAGGGACAGAGACTACTATGAAAAACTAGCTAGGAAAGATAAAAGTCAAGCAACGTGGCAGGATTATAAAGTCCTGCGAAGCGAAGTATCAAGAGCTCTGAAGCGCGCAAAGGCTTCTTATGTGTCACAGAATCTTTCAGAAAACACGGGTAATATATGGCAAATTCTGAAGAAAGTTGTTCCTGGAAGTAGAGATAGTCTACCAAATAGTATTTGTAAGGATGGAAGGGTTATAACTGAAAATAATGAAATAGCTACGGAATTCAATAACTTTTTTACTTCTGTTGCCCATTCCATTGTACCTACGAATCCTAGTCATGATTTTACTAGCAGTAATAATGATAGAATACCCAGTGATTGTATTTATGATATACTTTACGTGACAGAGTACCTCGTAACTAAAGAAATAGATAAGATGTCATGCACAAAAGCTACAGGAGTTGATGATATAAGCTGCAAAATTTTAAAAATTGCCAAAAGTATCATTGTACCATCTCTTACAGAAATTATTAATTTATCGATAAGGACTAAATCAGTACCAAATCTCTGGAAACAAGCAAAAGTTACACCGATTTTTAAGTCAGGTGATCGAAATGATGTATCAAATTATAGACCTATCTCTGTCTTGCCAATTTTATCAAAAGTTTTAGAAAGGGCAGTTTTTGATTCATTTTATTCTTATTTAACGAAGTTTAATATTCTGTGTGAAAATCAGTCAGGGTTTCGTCCAAAACATTCGTGTTGTACAGCACTTTTAAAGTTAGTTAATGAGTGGACCGCCAATTTAGATAACGGGAAACTGAATGGTATTCTCTTAATAGACTTGCGCAAAGCCTTCGACACAATTAATCATTCTATCTTACTTAGTAAGTTGAGGTTGCTAGGGTGTTCTGACAGTGCTATTTTATGGTTCAAATCCTAACTTACAAATCGTCAGCAAAAGGTTTGTTTTAAGAATGGTGTTTCATCATTTGTCGATATCGATATAGGCATCCCCCAAGGAAGTATTTTAGGACCACTTTTATTTACTGTCTACATAAATGATCTCCCAAAGGCATTGCCTGACATAAAAGTATGCTGATGACATGACTCTCCATATCGCAGGCAATAATCCTCATGATGTAATATATCACTTACAATCTGCAGTGGATAGATTATTGAAATGGCTTGAAATAAATAGACTTGTACTGAATGTAGATAAAACTAAGCTCATGTTCATTGGATCCAGCAGAAAGCTGAATTTTATCAAAAGAGATGAAATCAACGTTACTGTTAAAGGTAAAACGTTAGAGATTGTTGATTCTGCTAAGATATTAGGAATGCAAATAGATTCACAACTAAAATTTCATAAACATGTCGAAAGTATTTCTCAAAAGATATCAGGTAAAATTGGTTTTCTTCGTCGCCTTAAGGCTAGTATTCCCCGAAAAGAATTGTCCCTTCTATTTAAAGCATTGGTGAATCCACATTTCGACTATTGTTCGTCTGTCTGGACGGGTGCGTCTGCGGCAAACAACGATAAGCTTTTTAAGTTACAAAAGAGGGGCCTAAGGATGATTTGTAATGCTCCCTGGAATGCACCCTCCAAAGATCTCTTCTCAGAACTTGATTGGATGCCATTACCTGAATTACTGGTAGGAAATGATTGTAAGATGTTGTACAAATGTATGAATGACCAAGCACCAAATTATCTTTGTAAATGTTTTACTCTATTTGACAATAATATTTACAGTACTAGACAATGGACAAGTAAAACTTTAATGTTACCACGATGCAAGACAAGTATGTACAGGAAGTCTTTTGTTTTTAGAGGAACCGAAATATGGAATAGTCTAGAGTAGGACATAAAGTGCTGTAAATCCCTCTCCACTTTTAAACATAAATTAAAGACCAACTCAATCTTGCCTCTGTTAGCGCATCACTTTTACTCATTTTAGAGTGTTTCATTTCGGAGGGTAGCCTACCTCTGTTTTACGTCACGCCTTTCACATTATTTTGACCGTTTATATGCTTTATTTGTATGCACTATTTTACACCTATAGAGATCTTGCGTAGTGTTGTTTTAGTGTATTTTTTGTTTTATTTTGTTATTTTGTTTAATTCCTTTACATTTGTCTTACCTTTCCTAATCTTTTACTCCTCGTACTTTTCTGGTAACTTTTATGTTTTATTAGTTTAATTTCGTCTTACTGTTTTTATGTTCCCGGAGCCTTTTGTGGTATTGTTTTATTCCGTCTTTCTTCTGTAGTTTGTTCTTACATCAATTTTATATGTTTAGTACTTTATATATTTTTATTTTATTTTGTACCCAGGGCCCCGTGGAAGAACAGTCCCTTGGGACTGAACGGGTTACCCTGGTTAAAGAAAGTTTATAAATAAATATAAATAAATAAATAAATAAATAAATAAATAAATAAATAAATAAATAAATAAATAAATAAATAAATAAATAAATAAATAAATAAATAAATAAATAAATAAATAAATAAATAAATAAATAAATAAATAAATAAATAAATAAATAAATAAATAAATAAATAAATAAATAAATAAATAAATAAATAAATAAATAAATAAATAAATAAATAAATAAATAAATAAATAAATAAATATTTTTTTTTTTTTTTTCCTCTTTATTGTTCTTTCAATCAATTTTTGTCATGAAATTAAGGTTAAGTACACTGCATAGCACATATATAACAAAGTAAGCAGACATTTCAAATAAAGGTTCAATGATAAATGTAAGGCAATGCTCTTTTGGAAAGAATGAGTAATAAAAAAATTTTGCATACTTAAGAATTTCAAAGAAAGTCAAAGATACAAAAAGCGAAAAATTGTTTTATAAATCTGGCAAAATTCACTGTAGTATAACAAATCTCATAAATCTTATCATTTATTTACAGTGATATATACGATAATGCGATTAAACCAAATGCGTGTCATAATTACTGCACATCTGTTGATATCATAATTTCTTTTGCCAAAAAAAAAAAAACCATCAGAAACATGAGGCAAAAATTTTTTGTTAATCAGGGAAACTCACTTTAGATTTAGTCACTCTACTTCTTTTAAAATAATTGAAACGTTCCACCTGTAAAGCAAATTTCATTTTGTAGAAGAAACTATTAATATCTAGTTCTAACTTTTGCCTTTTACAATTAAAGATGAAATACTTCATGTGAAGAATCAAAAAATTTAAAGAAAATGCATCAGAATTACGATAGCCAAACAAAATATCTTCTTTAGAAAAAAAGAACTGTTTGTTAAGAAATCTTTGCTCCACCTCCAATATAAAATTTGAAGTAAAAGTACATCCCCAGAATAAGTGCTCGAGTGACTCCTCTTCTAACTCACAAAAGGAACAAAATGGGTTTTCGACTTTTTTCATATAAAAAAGTAGCTTATTTGTAGGAAGAATTCGATGAATAAATTTAAACTGAAAGTATTGTAATTTCGTCTCTGATACACTCTTCCAAGGTACATTAAAAATATCACGCCAATCATCATCGTCGAAATTGTAACAAATATTCCACTTGGCAATAGCTGTAGGTTTCTTACATAATACATCACAATAAATGGCATATACGGTCTTTGAAACAGATGTCCCTTGGATAATTTTGTCGTAAAAAAGAGTATTATGATTGGAATGATTTACTAATGTACAACCCACCTGCCTCCACGTTGACGGAATGGCCTTAATTAAACCCCAGTATAAAGTAAAAGGTATAGAAGATAAGTGAAATTTACGCTTGAAGGCATTAAAAGTAAGGGGTTTTCCACTTTGACCAAAAAGGTCACCAACAAACAAAATCCCCTTGTCAAACATGGAATCATAAAAAACGGTATTATTGTCTAAAAGGATATTGGAATTATTCCAAATAATTTCATCACCATAATTCTGAGTTGGTTGTTTGAACGAAGCTTCACACCAGGCTTCTACCACACCATGAAGGAAACGACTGGAAATAACTTTAACATCGTTCGGTCTGCAATTACACTTAAACAAAAGCTTTCGCCCGTAATGTTTCAAATGAATATCGAAGAAAACTTTCCATGGCCCATTAGTGTCGTCACAATAACGTTTAACCCATGAACATTTTAAACTTTTCATAAAACTTGCAATATGTGTTACCCTTAAACCCCCATCACAAATGTTATTAATCATAGTAGTACGTTTAATTTTGTCAGGATTACCTGCCCAGATAAAATCATAAATAACCTTCTCCACGTCTTTTATAAAATGAGCAGGTGGGTTGGGAAGTACGGTAAAAAGGAAAACAAGTTGTGAAAGGGCAAGCGATTTTACTATAGCATTACGACCAATAGGTGTCATGTCCCTTGTGGACCATGACCTTAAACAATTTTTCAGACGAGAGAGTTTCGGCATATAATTTAGGGGAAAGAGATCGTCACCATTATGTGTGAAGCTAATGCCGAGAAAGTTAATTGGACCATTCGTAATATTTAGATTAAAGTCATGAACAAAGGCAGGCTCAGAGTGGACAAAGGGACCTAGAGGAAACAGGCTTGATTTATTAATATTAATTGTAAGACCTGACGCAGATCTAAAATTGCTCAGAACCTGAAGAGCTTCATTTAAAGATTCTTTATTGCTACTTAAAGTAAAAATAGTGTCGTCTGCATACTGCAGCAATTTTGTTTCTAAGCCATTAACAGAGATACCTCTTATAACATTGTTACAATTAACTTTCATAGCCAGGATCTCAGAGCATAAAATAAATAAATAAGGACCTACTTTTAAGTCGGGACAACTTTGGGGTATAATTCAGACGAAAGAGATGTTCTCTTTGGTTATCAAAAGTAATGCCCAAAACGGTAACTGGTCCCAATGTCCAAGCAAACTCAAACTTTAACAGAAACTGCGGTTTCCTACTAGCCAATGGTCCCAGTGGAAAAATATTGGTCTTATCATAGTTTACTTTCTACCCCGAGGAGATCATCAATAAGTGAAAAACAGTTACAGTCTGACGTAAACTTTCTTCAGAACAATCTAAACAAATAGTAGTATCGTCAGCATACTGAAAGATTTTAACCTCTTTATCCAAAAATAAATAAATAAATAAATAAATAAATAAATAAATAAATGAATGAATGAATGAATGAATGAATGAATGAATGAATGAATGAATGAATGAATGAATGAATGAATGAATGAATGAATGAATGAATGAATGAATGAATGAATGAATGAATGAATGAATGAATGAATGAATGAATGAATGAATGAATGAATGAATGAATGAATGAATGAATGAATGAATGAATGAATGAATGAATGAATGAATGAATGAATGAATGAATGAATGAATGAATGAATGAATGAATGAATGAATGAATGAATGAATGAATGAATGAATGAATGAATGAATGAATGAATGAATGAATGAATGAATGAATGAATGAATGAATGAATAAATAAATAAATAAATACATCAGGTACTATGATTTCTTAAGTGTAATGAAACATTTAGTCATACACATGGTTTATTAAACTATCATTTATGGTGACTGAAGTTTGTATCTGACAAGCGATCGCACAACCTCAAGAATATATTAATAACGTCAACTTTGTTTATTTCATTTTTTTGTGTAAAAGTAGTGTTAAATTTCTTGTGAGGTGTCGTCTAATGAGAGATGTCTCCAGAACATGATCATTGTTAAAAATTACTCTCATTTTCTAAGCAAATCTTTTATTCATACTCAAATTTCCGAGTTAATCACACAACTTTTTTAACATTACCTTTACCTCATAAAAAACATAATAAGTATACTGTAATGGTAACTTGACAATCCTGTTGGCAGAAAGCTGTATGATAATAAAAGCAACGAAAATACTATTGATTTGAAGTTGAAGTTAAATGACAGATTATAAATATAATATCTTGTTAATCGATATTTTAGTGCCTCATTAGAAAATTTTAAAAGGTCAGTGCAGAGTTGCAACTCAATGAAATGACATCAAATGACATTCAATTCAAATGAAATGACATAAAAACTTTAACCTTTGTTTCTTTAAGAATCGTATGCTACTAACTACCGTGGCATCCTTTGCAGTTTGCGTCGACAACTTCTCTATTAGTACCAAATCATGTTCTTTCCCCGGACTGTCGAGTAATTTCCTGCAAATTTAGTAAATTCAGCAGCTTATTTTTTTTTAAAGATTTAATACGAGGGATAAAAATTGATGAAACTTGTGGGCCTTGCAATCTCCTCACAAATGGCCAGCCGAGTAAGTGTGAACCCTACTCGGGAAGCTCCTGTTGCTCTAAGCTCGGATGGAGTGATAGTGGTTGTGACTATTGCACGTGTGCCAAATGCATCGACTATCATCATCACCATTTATTATCACCATCATCAACATAGCGTCATCAGCATAATCACCATTACCACCGTCATCAGCACCGTGTCTGGAATGCCATTTGCGACAAGCTCACTCTTTTAGAGTCAATATGAGTAAGTATCACTTTCAACCAAGTATGGCTATATTAGAGGAAATACCAGTGCTGCTGTACGAAGGTAGTACAAGGCTAAACTTTAAAGGTGTAAAAGGGTGATACAAAAGTTTTAGACTGTGATTTCTGTGGTCTTTTTAGGAACCATCAAAGTCATTTGAACATAATCTTACGAGACGGGCAGGTGGGGGGCATATACCTTCCAAATTTGGACAAAAATAGTGGATCCAAATGAGGGCAAATGAGACAAGAAAAAATAATCATGTCCTTTTGCAACGGACATCAAAATTCGGGCAACTTGGTCCAAAACTCTAAATTCGGGTAAAAATTATCTCTATCACCCAGAAATATTGACCCATGTACGCCATGCATTTGAAGATTGTTAAATGCATAATTCTAACACACCAAATTTCTTAAATACCCTAGAGCTTTCAATGGGCCTCGTCCCCTGAACCCCACCGAGGAGTCCCCTTAGAACCCCCACCAGCGATTCTAAGACCGACTAATAGACCTCACGCTGTTGAGGGCGCTTAGTGCTCCCACGGAGTTTCGACACGACTTCGCCCTTCCTCCCCTTGAGGACTAAACACCTTGTCACAAAAGTTGAGTTTTATAGCCTTTTCGACTACATCACAATAGTCTACGAAAGAATTACTCCTTCCCCTGACGGGAAACTATGACTTGTCTCATCAACCTCTCAATCTTTAGACCTCATCATTGTGCGCCTGTCATGGATGACGCCATCCTAAACTGGCTGAAAAACAGACAGGCTGCTGCACATGATATTGGCCAAAAGTCTGTCATTGTGTCTGGCTACGTCGGTCTCGATCGTACACTTTGAGCACTCATTTTTCTACATTGCTTCAATCCAAACTCTTTAGGACTTTTATATTAAGGTAATTACAAAATGAATGAAACAATTCATTACAAAATAAATACACAAATAATACAAATATATCGGTATAAACATTTCCAAGCAAGATAAATAATTAGCTTACTAGTTTTTAACCAAACTAAACGCAAAAGCTCATTATAAAAGCAGTAACATTTATATTTTACAAAAATATTAACAAAAGTAATATCCGTTTATCTTAAAGGCAGTAGGCAGTCACTCCAAACAGAGTGAGTGTATCCTGTCACTTTCGTTCATGAATGGTCTATTTTGATCATGTGACAATATTTTTGTTAGTGAATTGTGGAATTCAAGGTGAATTTCACCTTGCTTTACCTATTGTTTGTAATAGTTATGTTCAAAACATCTTCAGAGGTGCTTGTAATGCAATAAGAGGAGATTTGCAAGAGTTTGATGATTTTTCAAAGAAAATTTTGGGGCAACTGCCTATTACCTTTAATGTTATGTTGCATTACATAATAAAGTCGTACGTCTACACACAGTTTTACAGTAAAATTTTGAGATGGTTCAAGTATCTCTAATTAGGGAATTGTTTGATACATTCTACCTGTACTTTAAAATCAGCACCTTGTAGATTTTTGTAAATATGTAGAATCCATCTGTTCTGAGATTTAAGTAAGTTAGGAAAGTTTTTCACACAAAAAATGTAGACTACTATTACTTAGAAATCGGAATGAATATTTGCCGACAACACCTTAAAAAAGACGGAAACTGAACCAAACTGTAAGTTTTATGACAAAAAAAAATTGTCTGTCGTTGGGAAGACAGAACCTTCGTGTTAATTAGTTTAAAGTTGAAAAAAAAAATGTTGGTTAAATGACAGTATCTTTATTTCAAACAAAAAACATACCCACACAGGACTACTGTAAAATGTATGTTAATATTAACATAGTGTACAAAGCATTTGTAAGAAAATCGAATCTTGTAGTAATTTAGTACGTAATTGACGATTTCTACTTGGCTGATAATCATCAATAATGATGTGCTTAACATACAGGAAAGATTGGAACCTCGGTTTTTTATGCCGAGATTATATACAGTGCCTGTTTTTGGCTACTATTAAAACCGAGCCACGCATGGCAGACACACCGTATACAGATCTTAGAGCCGAAGGGTTGGTCAGTTCAGTCTAAGTGACACTTACGTCCTTCGGGCAGCAGAACCCCTGCGGGGTTAACATTGCTTTGCTCTAATCTACATCAAGATGGCGGGACTTCTTGAAAAAGTAGGCATTGTAACCTCAGCTTCTTTGTGGCAACTGGGCGATCTTGTTTTTGGCTACGTGGTCATATCTTATCGTAAGTCAGGTTATGTTAATGTCTGCTGATATTTCTTGATCACAAAATTTCAGATAAAACAGAAAACATTGATATACATTGTTTAACTATTTAACTTTTATAAAAGATGTAAAAGAGAACCTACAGTTTGCATCATTCATTAACATTAAACAGTGTAATAGTTTACGTTGGTCAATGAACACTTTTACTTATCATACTCATTTTACATAATTATTAAGGTTGACCTCAAGCAAGTATGTTTCAAGGAGTTTGGTTTTGCTGAAGTATTCCCCTTTCCATTGCTATGCTTTATTGCCCACGTTTAATTCAAACGAGTTTTGTGAATTTTTAAAGGGAAACCTAAATTGATAAATGATATTTCTCTTCTTGTCAGGAGCTCTATGTAACCGTATTAGGTATATTGCCCTTTTAGAAATATGGGACATTCGTTACATGTTTTCTTATAACACCTACGTTTCTACTGAAGTGAATAAATTCATCACGTTAAATGTGTCAGGTTGTAACTTAATCTGAGAAAGTGTCTGGGTGGTTATCACGCACTTTGAAACCGTTGGAATTTATTTCTTCTTTTCCTTACCGTTCTTCTTCTTTTCCAGTTTTCTTTGTTTAGCAATGAACGAAGGCTCATTATTCTTTTTCTTTTTAATTGAAGGTACCGTATAAATAAACGGATTCAAAGCAGAGTTAACAGGCATTACAAGTACAGTGAGCCATACATACATATCAACTGAAATATCAGTACCTAATGCAGATAAGATTCCGGTTATAATTACTGGAAGCCAGCAAATCAAATCCGTCCCGATAATAATTGACAACCTTAAGGCCAGTTTTATCTCAGACTTGTCAACTTGGCCCCGTCCTGATTTCTTTTTCGTTACAACAGTTGATACAAAAATACACACGTAACAGAATGTGATTACTAATACGCATGCAGAACTAAAGTAAATGTAAACAATTTGTGAATAAACCCACTGTAGACTTTCAAAGTTGTTGTTAACATTAATGTGTGCAATATATCCGTATTCCACACTTTCCACTGAGACTTCATCACCCAACATCTCCGGAACAGGAACAAACGGCAAACCCAAACAAATATCAGAAAAACCAAAAACTTGTTGCGTATATCCGGACAAAATTATTGGGGTAAGTGCCATTATACCACCTACCACCCAAATCATTACGCAAAGTTTTACAGTCAACTTTGGTCCAATACGAATGTTGCCAAATGGAAACACTATAGCAAAAAATCTCTCAATACTTACGAGTGTAAGAATTAGAAGTGATACAACATTTGACAAAAAAACAATAAAACTAAATATTTTGCACGCAATTCCTTTTCTCCAACCTAAGGCAAACAGAAAATATTCATTGCCAAAAATTACGTCGGCTAGGCCAATAGCAAAAAGATACAATCCCATTATGAAGTCAGCAACCGCGAGGTTGAGAAGGAATGTATTTTGATTGGCGCTAACGGTTGAGGTAAACAGTTTACGCATAACCGGTATCTTATATTTAAGTCGACTAACAAATACAACAAAGTTTGCCACCACAGACGATAAACATACTACCCACAAAACAGCACGAAGGGCGTTGTTGGGAAACATAGGCTTGCACGTGTTAAATGGTGAAAAGGGTGCCGCACAGCTAGTATTCACATCGAAGAGGCAGCAAATTCCGTAGTTGTCAGTCACTCTAAAAAACGAAAATGACAATACAATGTATATCACAATGCCCTTTTTTGTTTCTATTTGCACTGTACATCCTACCAGAGAGCTGTTAGGAAGGAATCGAATGTTCTATAGACTCTTTGAAGCAATGGTCGCTTTCGACAGTTAGCTTGTCTTTCAAAGTTCGTATCTCAATAACTAGATTAACTAGGATCAGTAATGCATTGTCAAAACGACAATGAGAAGACACACCTCTAACGTTGAACTCATGAACTTTTCGTTGCCCAGCCGTCGTGCAAAAAGGTGAGATTTTAACCTTTTATGGTTATTTGTCACACTAATATCATTTCAATTAAAATCAGCAATATCTTTACAACTTACTTTTGGAATATGTTTCGTAATGACGGGAATATTTTCTAAAAACTAAGAGAAATGTATAGGTTGTACAATGTTTATAGCAGGTGACGTATTAAAATCGTGGGAGCACAACTGAAGCACCTTGTTTAAGCGTTTGTTGTCAGTGTTTTACTAAAAATCCTGATGAAATTCCATTCATTGGCGGAAACAAACCTTACTTCAAAACATTTATAGACAATTACCTTTGTCTTGGGATTACTTGGAAAATAGAAAAGGTGATCATCATAAAAAGGGTTTACGCAACAGAGAATTAAGAATAGGAACAAAGCGACCTGTAAATGGCAGTACCTGAAAAGAATTAAATCATTTTCAAATACACATTGTCTGACGGACTTGGTCGTTGTACCAGGGAGCTGTAAGGGATGGAGAAACAACACTTGTTCCTCCTTTGAAACTAGGTGTTTTGCCGACACTTAAGCTTCGCATTGTCTGTTTTCTGAAATTCCCCTAAAACTTAGAGGGATTAGGCAATGTAGACAATACTTCTTGTCTCCTGCTACATTTGAGGGAGCTCATAGGATGATATCCCCATTGGCATCACATTGCCAGCCGTCAAGGAGAGCAAAATTCATTTCAACTTGTGCCGCCAGGTGCCACGTTTTAAAAGGGTACAGTGTATCTTTTTATTACTTTTTGAACATAGGTAGATTGTTCGCTATTTCAGGAACCCTCCGAAAACGTTTGAAATGTCATCATCAAAATCTAGACTCCCATTGGTTTTCAAACAGGTATATTCCTTCCTTAATGAAGAAATTACAATAATAATGGAATTGTGCAACTTAAGAGTGGGTGAACAGTAGGTTTGATAAAAAAAAAACGGTAAAAACGTTTCAGATTTATCGGCTGCCCAGTTATCTCCAAAGCAACATCTTCACAATGGTCTTTGTTACAAGATTACTGCGCTTTGAAAGAGGGAGATCATCAAGAAGGAAAGTCAACAAAAGTCAAACAATAGGAACAAAGAGACCTGCCAATCAAATTTGGCTACCTGAAAAGGATTAAATTATTCTCAAGTGCATATTGTCTGACAGATTTGGTCGATGTTTCTCCATCTCTTACAGCTCCCTAGTTGTATCTCCTTCCTAACAACTCCCTGATCCTACTCACCAGTGCAAATAATATATAACGCATTTAACGTTTCTAAGACCAAGTTTTTGCTTCAAACGTACTTTTCTTTAAAAGGAATCACGTGCAAAATATTGTCATCCTGGAGGAATAAGAGCAATCTTACTGTGATAGATAGAAGAAAGAATATTAACAATACCTTTCATCATGTTGCTTAATGGTAGAACAAAAATATATATCTTTTAGTAAATTGTGTTGGAATTTTGTATAAGTCTGGTACAGACATGAATTCTATCGATGAGATGAACTGCCTAAATGCTTCCATCACTATTTAACAAACCTTACGGATACGTTTACCTTTTCACTAAAAATGAGGTGACATAAAGCGATTTTATTATGCATTGTGATAAATGTTGCATTATTTATCACATTTTGTAACTTTTATCAATGGATACGCCTACGAGTGATGCTGAATTGACTCAAACTTAACTGTTATGGGTAATATTAAAAGATCTTATATGGGCCAGATATGGATTCGATGTCTGATCCAGATCTACATAACCTGGAATTTATATCTTAATAGATAAGCAACTTTGCAGATATAAGCCAGATTTGAGCCAGAATTTGATGTACGCAGTATTGCAAGAAATAAAATATTATGCAATATAATTTTGCCCGGACCAGATATCCCTACGAGTTTGGTTTCTATATCTTTGTAATACCTGCTCCGGATATGAAACTGACATAAGCATGTGCAAATTAAGGTTGGCAGGTACAAATCAGAATGGGATGTAAGACATGTAAGGGCTAGATAAATTTTCCGTACTCAGGTTTTAACTCAACCACAAAGGCCTGATATTAATATTTTAGGTAGAAACGGATTTTATTCATCCAAAAAGGTTAAAATGGGATACTGACTAAATATGACAGTTTTGAAAACCAAAGCCTGAGCCATGCAGTGGAAACGCACCTTCATTCTACATCTTAGATTAAATGGCCTTTTAAAGTCTTTCTCCAAAGGTTCCCTAGACTGGATACTGTTACACCCGAATGGGGTTCAGGTCGCCCAAAGAACTATGTCTCCTGACTGGCCCCCCATGGTTTAACATGATCTCCTCTCAGCCTTAAGAATCTTCAAACATAGATATCATATACGTGGCTCAGTTTTAGACCGGCCGAAAAGATCAGATAGCACGTTTAACATTGTGGTCTTGACAGGCGCGGCGGAACGGAAAAATTATTGGTGGGCGGACTGCCCGCAAAGACTATCTAAGCAGAGCGCCACCATCAGTTGGCGCGGAGCGGCCAAGAAAATGGTTTACAAACCCTCCAGATGGCCGGAAACAGCGCTTCCCGAGTGTTCTAAGCTGCATGTACCCAGCTCAAATTAGCAAATGTTGGGGGCTGAACATACCTTTAAGTCCCTCACTTTTTTCATTGGGGGTTGAGCCCCCAAGCCCCGTCTCCGCCGCCACTGGGTCTTGAAAAATCTTTGTCTTACCTCTTCTGTAGAAAGTTGCCACCCAAACGGTACGCCTAAACGGATCTGCTTCCCCAAAATTTCATGATTTGAAGTATATTATTCATCAGCTAAGCTTAAAGATAGTATGCATTATAAACCTGCTCATTAATTCTCTGCCCCTCTTGTTGGACTTTACTCCTCTCCCAGTTATTCCCCCATTAGAAGCTGCTTATTTGATTTCTACTTCAAAATTAGTCATAAAATGTTTTTGAAGTTTTTGGTGTGCCTTCTTGTAGTGCCATTTGGATTTCAGTTAAATGCACCATGCGAACCTCCCCATTTTGTAATTACCCCAAAGCTTCCACTAGGCACGAAGCCGTTCTCATGGTACCAGCATTGGAGAGGTGCCCTGCAACAGCAAAACTATCAGTAAAATGGCAATTCCCTTACCTGTTATCAGTTCAAACTTGTCAAAGATAGCATCTGTTAGCATCTTAGCCATCTTACATATACAAAAGTTTCTCATGGGGAAGAGTTTTACCTTCACCCCCTCACTTAGACAACCCACCATTACATCCAACACGAGTAAGAACATTCACTAAAGTAGACTATGTGAAGTTTTCAGTATATGATTTGTTTGAAACTTTGCCAAAGATACCGAGATTTTGCAACTCTGCCACCTTTGACGAACAAAGGGTCCCCTCCGGTCAGATCCCTCCTCTGGGACGGCACCTACACATTAGGGGAAAAGAGGAAGTGACCACCCTGGTTACAAACTATCCTAGATACGAATACGCACGCTTACACTGAATGTCTGGCTTATCTGGGATTACCATATCACTTCTGTGATGTCCAGTTATAAAATCCTGGGGGAGGTACTTTGTTTATAACTGAAATGTTGCCGATTCTCTTTCTGAATGGGATATAATTTCAGCAATGTCATTATATCTACTGTGGAAGATCGCTCAATTTCTTGTGAAATTTCCAAAACGCCCCGATGTCAGAAGGGAGGACGTCCTCGGCCCAAAGTCTCCCTACATAGCCGGTTCAAGGCTCATTCGTGCCTTTGACACTCAATGGACCCTTTTTCTAAGATCCTGCATCCTCCTCTGAATATTCAAGGGTTAGGGTTAGTTAGGATTAGGGTCTTCGTCGTATTTAGGAAAGATCGCCCTTGAATGTAATTACAATGATTCAATAACGTATAGCCGTCATCTTTGTAAAATAAATAGTTACAATCCCTGCAGTAGGATGGATTTGTAACAAAATGCACCTTTGCCTCAAGAAAGTTCCTGCATGTGAGGTTTTAATGATTTGGTGTATCTGAACGTTGGAAGCAACATATTAAAAACCCACCAAAATCTGTTCACAGGACATTAATTTGAAAGGGTCATTTCCAAAATTGCCGTTGCTATGTCATAGTAAACATAAATGTATAATTGAAAAAATACTTTTTGCTGATTGCAGGAAATTCGGCTGTACTCAGATTTTACAAGTGTTGAAATGAACCTCAGTACTACTGTAGACCGGTGGCTTTCAGATATCGCTTACGAACTTACGCTTAAGTCACAAAAACCGAACTACTCTGCCTTGCCACCCGCAGAATACGTGCAATGTAAAAAATCTTCTTGCTTTCTTGCATTTAGGTTGTCAGGTGAAATGTTTTAACTGTTAGCAGTTTTATAATGTTGACAGCTCGTACGTGGTGTAGCACACTGGAGAGAGAAAAAATGTGGTAACGCTTGGTATGTCAACAGGTTTGCTCCAGGAAAGCAGCCAGGATTAAATTGCCTAACAGGGCGACTCAATTTCCGACAAAGAAGAGGGCAGTAACCCGAAGCCCTGACAAATGTGTGACGGTTTGCAGCAAGGATATTGAGCCCAAACTTTTGGGGCACAAAGTGCGTTAAAAAGATTTGGCTTCTTTTGAAGAAAATTTTCAATATTTGGCTCTTTAGTGATAAAAATTTGAAAAGTGGGTTTTTATTGAGAGAAATTTGCAACTTGGAGGGTTTATCGGTGAATCTGCCGTAAGTTCAAATAAACCGCTGGAGCATCTTGACATCGTCAGGGATTACACATGTTATCGCACCGTACCTATTAAGGCTTTCACATTTGAGTTTTCCTCGATGAGGGTCGTGCCCCCTTTCCCCCATTTGGCACCTACTTGGATAATTCATGTCTGTTTTCAAGAACGTTAAAAGCAGCATTATTTCTCATGTAATTGTAGTGAAACAGGGCAGTGACTATTAAATAGTTCCTGCATGGTAAAATTATTGAATATCAGGGTAAATTCATTTTCATACAATTGTTTGTAAATTAAGTCTCTGGTCAAGTCAAGTGGTAACTTCGCCATTTGGTGTGTATAAGATATGAGCCCATTTCCGTAAAGTGTACGATATACCCTTACAATAGGCTACCACAGGTGTCAATTATTGGTGAAAACAGCCTTGTGAAGCGCAGCTACGGCTTTAGGACCAAGGTATATATGAACGTCAACTGGGGTTTTCAAGGTAAAATATTCAAATTAACTTCCATAATTAGAACTTAATTACAGTTGTGTACCATTCATGAAATCTATCCCAAATGATTTTCACTCACTAAATTGGAGTGACATTGACTTACATTTTATTTAAGGTTGATAACTTCATGAATGTCTCCTTTTCTATGGCAAAAAGTGGATTTTTCAGGAGGTTTCTTGATTAAATTAAGAAGAGAAATGTTTCATTCACACATGCTAGAAAATTACAAAGTAAGAAATTCAATCACATTGTGGTTCCTTTATTCCACGTCGAAGTTCAATTTTCCATTTTAGTTATATCACTCCTTTTTTTCAAATAAAACCAACTTGGTTTTGTTTTGCAGAGTTAGGTAATCGCGTTGTGACACGCTGGTAATCATCACACGATCATTGTTGTAAAAAGATGTTTCCAGAGTCAAGTTAAGGTTTTAGTAATACAGAATGAGGTTTGTATTACACCGTGTTGATAAAATGTGTTTGGGTTATAATCCTTCACTCTTTAATTTTGAGATCAAGAGTTGAATACTGTCCCACTCTGAGCTCTGCCTTGATTGGCCGAGAAGAATAAAGGATGATCATAAATGGTTCTCATAGCTTTTTAGCGCATGACATTTGAAAATATGAACCAGCCTTAATTAATCCAGCACCACAGCTTAACTTATCCCAACATATTTCCATTTGCAAACACTTTAGTTTGTTCCAATTTGAATTTGGGTACTTCGGTATTCTAATTAATGAGTGGCTGTGATTAATCATGTGAAAATTTTTTGTCACTGAAATGACCAATCCACCCAGAATAGCTTCTTAGTAATAACTCCTTTAATATAAAATATTGTCGTCTACAAACCTCATGAAAAAAGGAAATGTTGTAAGATGCCGATGTTGTCTTCAATGAATTTGCCGTGACCAGTTTGCAAATTGTGTAGAAATTGGCTAGGAAACGTTTGCACAAGTTATGCAACCCCTCCCAGTAGCGTAGCTAGGGGAGGGCAAGGGGTAAAATGCCCCGGGCGCCACCTCTAGGGTACGCCAAATCGAGATCACTTAAAAAATATTGAAACTACCGTTTGCCATGAGCATGATATTGATATACCAATATCATCTTTTAATAAAATAATATTTACGATATTGCTAGTGTTTTCCCTTTTTATGTGCGGTAAATAGACCTTGGAAGTGCCATTTTCAGCGATCTGGGAAGCATTTTTGGGCTAAAATTTTCTTGCGCTCCGCGCCAACCCATGACAAATTCCTGGCTACGTCTTTGTCAACACTGTGTGAAATAGCATCTAAACTCTTTTCTGGGAGAAAAATATTTCCCATGATAAAAGTTGGTTCCCCCTAAAAAATTTTGCCCCCCTGAATTTTTTTTCTGCTGACGCCCATGGACATTTGTTCTATTTAAGATCTTGAGTTGTGTAAGTCTTCATAAGATTACCCCCCCCCCCCGAAGATGGAGGTAGGAGCGCCAATTTTGTTTCTTCACCCGGGCGCCACAAACCCTAGCTACGACACTGACCCCTCCTTTTCAGTCATGCCACAGGGAAAGACGCATAATCATATGTGGCGGGACATATGAAAGTACAAGGAAAAGTACAATCCGGTAATGTATCTCATGGGGTATTGGAACCAATACGACACATTTAAAACCACGCTTTCCCTGAAATTGAAACTACTTTACCACATATTGTCTCGTTTTTGTTATTCTGTGATCAGCACTCTCCACTTTCCCACGCATTTCCACACATTAGTTAGTTGCACCCCTGCTTGCTAATTGTGCCTATGTCGATCTACCTGTGTTTTCACATTTTGTCTTATGTTAAGCCTATGGCACTGCAGAATCAGTGCATCGCAGTTGTGAATGGGTGTCAATTTCTTTTTAAAGAAAAATAAGCAAAACATCTCAGAAACTGCACAACTGTTTATAATGTACCGTGTTGAACTAAGATTAGAATACAGTATTTTCAAGGGTGATATTGAAACCGTTGCCTCGGAATTTTCAAGTTAGGGTATTTTTATTAGCTTGTTAGTTACTCACTTTTTCACCTAAGGTATTTAGGTATTTATTTTAACCTCAGGAGAAACCCCACGAAAATTGTGATAAAATTAGAATTGTTTCTGATTAAGAATGCATTAAAACGTCAATCATCTTTACAGGGACCATTCATGTCACACGCAAAAATCAGTATTAAATGATTTTACAGTCTTTTTAGGTTTAACAACAAAATATTTGTATACAAAAGCCTTGGTGTACTCACAAGTCAAATAGACTCGACGGAAGGCCACCCTGCTCAATCTTAGAAATATCATTATTGTCTAAATACCTAAACAAAATGGAAAGATTGTATAATGCTATGCCGTTTGTGTTATAAAATAGTTGAATACAATACAATGGAAGATTTTGATAAGTTCTAGACCACAAACACCATAACACTGGATCTCTAAATCATTTACATAAAAGTAAATATAAAGCCAAGTACGCTCAGTTATCATGATAAAGGAATTGTCTACGTTGCAAATTTAATGTCTGAGTTACAATATATTCAGTCTAAAGATATGTTTTTCTATGTATAGAATATTTACTTTTGTTTCAGCCATCTTGACTCTAATAATTAGAAAAAAAGGAATACAGAAAGAGTTGTAGCCTCATCTTTTATTCTGCAAAAATGCTTTCGATCTTCTTCTAAGTCATCCTTATATAGACTGACAGTCAGATGTGTAAAGCACTTATACATACAAATATACCTTGTTACCATACTACTGGAACTTATTTTAGACCGTTTGGCTTGACCATGAATACCCTGCCAAGTCTAGCGGTCTGTCCTAACAAAGGCACCCCTTGCTAGACTCGAATAGTATTAGACCTCGTAACCCAAGGATTAGACCTGGTTGGCTTGGCCACCAGGACGATAATGCATGCCCTTAAACCAAACATGTACATGTGTGTTTGCTATTACAAATTTAAATCTTGTCATTGGAACACTTAATCGACTGACACCTTTATATGACCAAACAAGGGACCGACACAGGCCCATAGCCAATTTCAAGCGATTTCCCAAATGCCCTTGCTTACTCTGCTAATGATATTGTTTTTGCCAATGAAAAAGCTTTCGCTTAAACATTTGTATAGTTACAGCACCAGCAGATATTTAAGGAATAAACACTTATACGAGATACCACGTACAATGTAATGAGGCCATCTGGAAACGCACCACGCGGGATCTCTTGAATTAAATTTCCAGACAACACTCTGTGGAGGAGAAAATAACCTTGTCGTTAAATGTGAACACTTTTAACGACATGCTTATCATTCTTCCTTCTCTTGTTTCTCTTTATGCATCGATTAAGAATTTATTTCACTCGATTGGAAAGCGCTTTCACCATTGAACCATGTAGGTGCACAGCTTGAAAAGTCACTGGAACCAAAGTAACGTATTTTGAATATGTCACCCATTTATTAAGATCAATAAAAATGCAATTACATGAGACATCAACTAGTTCAGGTACCGAATTAAGGCCATGAGTGCAACTTGGTGTCGGATTATATTAGACGACTTGACGACTGAACCATGGTCCAACAAAATAATCAAAAGATGAGCCTAACGCCATGTTCCAGTGATTTTTGGTCATTGAAAAGTAGCCGAAAGTAACTGATCTCCAAAGTGTTTTCGTAAAGTTGCGCAAGTATTTGCCTTCTTATTTTAGGTTTAATGCTGGCGAAAGTGTGAAATTTCACTACTACTAAGTGCGATAAATTTTGAAGTAAGCAGCTATATGAGTTCATGCCGAAAAGAAGCAATATTATTATAGATTGATCAAATGTACATAATATAAGGTGATTATGAACCATTAGAAAGTACTATTTAACTGATCCAAGAAAAATAAAATTTTGTCAGATTTCGCTATGGGGACAAATTGAACACATTCTCTCATGAAAACAAGTGTTGTTTGTGATTCCTTATTTCCAGTTTGCAAATTTTCTTTTAGTTTGTTCCTGATCGCTTTCATCAGCGCGATTATATTCAAGTTATGATATTGCGTATTGAAAATTTCATTTACTATCGACTATGGATATGGTAATTAATTATCAATAAAAATATCAGACTTTTGTAGAAGGAACGTCACCTAGATTAATTTAAAAGCAATAGTTTCATTTCTGTATAAAATGAAAGACAAGTGATGGCAGGAGACAACATTTTAGTAACTTTCCTGCTTTGATATCCCATGTTGTGCAGATGCTAAACATATATTAGAGTGATTAGATCAATCGGGAAATCGCTTCTAAGAATTAATTTGTGAGTCAGTTCATGAAAACTTACCTACTAAGCAGCAACGGGGTCAAGGTTTTTCGAAATCCCATTTTATTTCTATTCATTTTTCTTTTTCTTAGTGGGAGAAGTATTACGGTATTTCCTTCAATCTGCACTTTGCGAGATAAAATATTAGGCGCAAAACCTCGAAACTCCCTTTTTTGCTAGCCCGTGTTCATCGTAGACCCAAGGCACAGATGCTCACTGTGCCAACTGAGTAGGCTAAACCTGACAAGTGGTTGAAATAAACAGCATAAACATTAGAATATGCACCATTTACACCCCTTTTCTTTACGTTGCCATTACCACGAATGTGCATTTTTCAAGAGACACAGACTGAAAACATGACTTCAAATTTTCATCAAAGATTATCATATTTCAACATATCATTTATACCTAAATAAGAAATTCAGAATATATCTCAGATTTATACTTACATGACAGTAATATTGGATGGAAAAACATTCGGCCACAGTTCGACAATTCTGTTATCAGACAGATACCTGAAAGGGAAGTAAATCTCTCTTTAAAATGAGTTTACTGACTTTTCCACCAATCTATTAGATCTGCGTACGAATAATCCTCAAATGTTTTTATAGACGTCATCGTAGCAGTAACGAATACTTCTTACCGCATTAATTTGTGTCATACCATGCTTCACTGGAACCCTCCAGTGGTTTGCTATTTCCGCAGCGACTTTTCAATCGGTTTCTAAGCATCATCTGGTATAAAACCTTGCACAAATTTATGTTAAATTAATTCATTTTCATCAAATTGAATTCGATTGAAATGTGTTGAAGAGAATGCAATAAAATGAAATGGAATTGGCTTAGAATGGACTAGATTCGAATGAATTGAACTATATTGTATTTGATTGCATTTTACTGGATTTGATTTGATGTGGTGTGATGTACTGTAATGGTGTATCATTTGATGTGATTGATTTAAATTGAAATAAAACTGACGGGACAGGATGGAATGAGATTGAATCAGATGGTATGGGATGGGGTTGGATGAGAGAAAATTGGATTGAATGAGATTGCACCAAATGATCGTCTTTCATGCAGAACTACAATGCGCTCTTTTAAATTACTGTTATCCATATTAATTCTGTTAGAACACCCACCACTTCAGTGTTATGCATGGCAGAAAAACATCGTTTCACATTTTTAAGCTATAACTGCAGATTTGTGGAAATTGCTAATGTGAGTTTTTACATTTATAAATTACAGGTAGGAATGTTGAAGGGCACATGGTTCAACCGACATTTTAAATTGTAAGAAGCTCGCTTGCTCATATATCATTTTATACAGAAAGCAACAAGGAAGAAAAAAGGACACGTTCATAAAAATATTCTCACTTACAAGAATTCCAATACTTGTAGTGACGTGAAGGTACCTGTTGGTATCTGCGAGATCATGTTGTTGTCCAATGCCCTGAAAGAGGTAAACATGTAAAGTGAACGTTCCGTGCACTATAGTAAACATTTATCTTATTTTTATCTGATTGAAAGATACCCACTAAGCAATCGTCGAAAAATGAATATTTCGAGACTCATAAAACATTTCACAAGTTACTTGAACATAATAAAGATACTTGTGTATTCAAAGTTAGGTCTAAAGAGCTTCCTTACCTCGAGCGAGCTGTCTACAATTTTTTTAAACGAGGATAAGGAAATTAATGGCTACCATAAAGTGAACGCTTATGAAATGTTGATGGTACTTACAAGGACTCCAACTTCACAGTTGATGCAAAGGTTCCTGGTAATATCTGTGTGATCTTGTTGTTACTCAATATCCTTGATGCGATGACAAAAAGTAAATGGGAAGAACGATTGTAATGTCTCATTTAATTGGGAACATATTTTCTAAGAACGTTGACTACATGCTTACAATATTTTGATGGACTGTTTTAGATTCGTTTCTGATCATGACAAGAGTGATCATTAATTTTGATAATTGATCCATGCAACGGCTCATTTCAACACAAAACGACTTCATAGCATGATAACACTTTTCAGTGTGAACTTAATCTTGATGTGTTACTTCTTTGACTTACAAATACTCCAACTTTGTCAGCATTAAAAAGGTATCATTTGATAACTGTCTGATGTTGTTGTTACCCAGGTCTCTGAAATAAATGAACGAAAGCCAATGGCTGTGATGTTAAAATTGTATTGGTATCTTCACAGACTTATTTCTGAGATTGATGATACATAATTTAAATACTCTGATCATCTGTGTTACATTTTATCGAGATTGCTGAAGATCATCGTATACCATAAAAGCACACAAAATGCAGTAAATCATCTCACTCAAAATGGTCCTTACTCTGAAATGAAGAAAATGGGGTCAATAGAAATGCTACTTACAGGTATATTAATTCTTCTAAAGATGATAAGGTAATTGGTAATATCTGTGACAACTCATTGTTGTGTAAAACTCTGGAAGAAACAGACAGTTAAGGGAAGTAATTCATGTGAGTGACAGTAGATCTAAAACTATAGTAGTGCTACTTGAATTCCTCAACATGTTAACTCACCTTACTAGGTGTCTAGGAAAATCATCCATCATGTATGAAACGTAAAGATTTTTTTGTCAATGGACTTCCATCGTTAGAAATTCTTGTAGTTAAAAGTGTGTTTAACGTATATTAAAACATCTGAAAGTCTCTTTCCTTCTAAGGTTTCATCAGCTTTGTCAGGATATACCAACCTAAAGGTTTTACTCGTCATGTATAAATAAATGTTAACAAAACGTGAATTGACCACAGTGTATACTTTCTCTAGATAGATTAGGATAACTTTGAGAAAAAAGGAAATCTAAGCAAAAGTAGACGTTATAAGATGTGGGAAAGCCTTTGTATGATATTAATATTTTTTTTAAATTTAGCTATCATTAAATACCTATATTTATAAACTTTTTCTCTCACTAAAGATAATTTTTACGGTATGAATCACATAATGCTTCAAAAACACAGTTTGTCAATGATTTATTCAACAATATACTAAATTTTCAGTCTATTTAATTTCATCACATAAAGATCTTGAAATTATCTTTGTGTAAAACACGGCAGTATGGCGTAACCGAAATACCAGTAGCTGCCGTTTCTGAGTGGAACTGTAACACCAGTCTGGATATTTGTAAGGACGCGTAACGAGTTAGGTGGCTCTAATAGTTGAAATTGTGTTCAATTGATCAATGCTTTTTGAAAAAAAACCACCAGAAATGAGCCTCCCACCCGCACCCACCCCCAAACATTTTGTCAATTATGATCTGAAATGAAACAGTTATCAATAGTTTTTCACAGCTCAAAGGACTTTTTGGAATATTTAAATTTACGAGGAATTTCCATCTTAGATCATTTCTAATATGTACAGGCTACCCCGCTATAAAAGTGGGTACTACCAACTTGAATTCAGTAAGATGGTATATGTAATTTGGCCCTGAAGTGAAATTGTCATCGAATTATCACATTAATCACCTTCTGCAATGAGATGAGCCCGAATATTTTTGGTACGAATATGCTGCTAATATTACTCCCAGGATATATTCATATACCTTGAAAAGGATAGTAATTGTAAAATAATGTTCCACTCGTTTTTTTCTACTTATATTGATATGTTTCTTTATAGCAGAGCCAAATTAATTTAATTATAGCCCAAATGGTAAGGCTCTGCAGCTTCCAGTTTGTGTCCTCTACAATTAAGACAGCAAGGAGGAGATATTATATACATTTTATAAACTAGGCCAATAGTATTAACTGAGTCCCAATGAACAACTGATACAACCCCCTAAAATGTATTTTCGGCATTTCAGTAATGTTGGTTTGCTTTGCATCGTTATCATATTCGTCTAGAAGGCCTGTATCCAGCATACAAGGAGAAATTGAATTGGTAGATCACGATATTACTTACAGGCTAGTCAGATTTGATGGTAAAGTATCGGATGATATATGAGCTATGTTGTTGTTATCCAAGTACCTGCATAAAATAGTCAAATCAAATACCAATTTCTTAATGCCATTGTGAAGGTTAAACATGGGAAAATGACAATACTGAAGGAATTTTAGTGTTACAAAGCCGTTCTCACAAATAGTGTTTTCATACAGAGGTCAAAGTGACATTTGGAAGCAATTACAGGTCAGAATTACGTCACGATCAAAGAAGGAGTTCAAACCATGTAAAAAGCCATGTAACTTAAAAATTATGTGTTCCTTGCTCTATTCTAGTAGCAAGGGCAGTGTAAAGTTATGATATGGTCATGACGTTGAACCATGACGTTTTCGGTAGAGACGTGACAGCCGTTTGTGATGAAAACCTATCCACCATGAATGGAATATCTCCTTCCGCTAATTTTGCCCTCGTTCCCTTTACCCTCCCAGTAATTGACTTTGAAGATTTGTCTCATCAATCTTTACATACGATGGACTTTTCCAGCATGTTCCCAAACAGACAATTACTAGTTTTGTTATATATGAATAATCGTAATCAGCCTTAGGACTTTTGACCTGTGACATAATCACTCATGCGTGCTTTCCTTTTTGCAGTAAAGCTTTTGCCAACCAAACATGAGTTTGTTCGGTAGCGGTGTCTATGAAGTGTTTACGACACTCGGGTTTGTTTGCTCGCAAATCATGCATAAGTGTTCGACAACTTTCAGACTTACAAGAACCATAGTGCCCACACTGATGAGAAGGCATCGGCTGGTATCTGTGATATCATGTTGTAAGACAAATACCTCGCAGAATAAATAGTAGAGATAAAAACAAAAGATAAACAACGGGATGAATTTAATTGTTTGTAATGCTGTAATCTGTCAATTTTGGTGACTCTTTAATTGGTTGTGGGGTGTTGTCTATCAAACTTATAACACTATACGATATTCTTAAACCATCAATGGTTCTTTAATTACCCATTCAAGGTCTATTTAAATAATGAATTTCTTTCATCTTAATTCAAGCAACTTAGTAAGTACCTGAGAGATTTATCCTGCAAGCTGAGTTGTGTCTTAAATGTTAATTAGATTTTAGCTTTCTTGTTATGTTAAGACTATTTTAAATGATGGTGTTTAAAGCAGGACTATGACTTCTATTGAAATTATCCACTTTCTCATATATGATGAAACAAAGCCCGAGAAGCGCTATCTTTGTGGGCAAAGTGGCAGCTATGGTGTAAGTAGGGGCTGAATCCCCAGTCCTACAATAACTGTAGTTTCCCATCAGGGAACACGAAAACAAAACTGAAAAACGGTCAATTGCCTAACAGGACGTGGCGGCAAAGCAGCGTAAAGAAAACAAAGAAAATGCATCTATCAGATACAGTGGCGTCACAAGGGTTGTTTCCAGGGGGGTCAAGTGACTCGACTCGCGCCCCAAGGGCCCGGCGGCCCGGATTAAACTGTCTGCTCGATCATCCTCTGTTGGAACTCAGCAAACTCTTATTTAAGTCCCAGCTGACGGTGTCATTCTTGCAACAAAAGAACATGACCGCATCATACCCTTTAATTTAATTTAAGTGCTCTTGCAGTCACGAATTAACAGTTCACCGGAGGCGGATGAGCGCGAAAAGTAAACAAGCTTTCATTTTCCTTTTCCATTTATTTCCAATTTTTTTTTATCTTTTGTTTTCATATTTTTTCTCTAGTTTTTTCGTCTGCCTTCATTTAGCCCCCCCCCCGGCTTGTGTAGGGAGGGGCCGCTGCCCCGCCCTGCCCCCTTTATTACTAACCTGCTCAAACTATGGTGACCGCGCAATCGTGGACAAAAATGCATAATAAAATTGAGGAATTGGTGATAGATTTCAAAACTTCAATGCAATATGCAAGACTCATTTCTATCACTGGATAACTGGCTCTTCTTTGTTTAGACAGTGCGAGTCTAAAAATATTTCATACTTTATGTAAATCTGAGTAATGCGACTACCACAGTATATGAACAGTAAACGCTACGCATCTCCCCCACCCAAAAAATTTCGCCAGCAGGAAGTTTCATAGCAGTGCATATTACAATTTTAACAAGGAAAAAAATCGATGTTTCAATGTTACTTACAATCTAATTAAATATGGTGGAAAAGTACCTTGTATCTGCGAAATGTTGTTGTGACGCAATTTCCTGAACATTCAAAGAAAACGTGTAATTCTATCATTCAAATTAAAAGATAAAATGGATATGGTTATGATGAAATCAGTGAATCATGGCAATCTTGAAGACTAACTAGACCTACTGTACATATTTTAAGTTTTCACTTATTCGAGACAGTGCATACAAGCCACATGATAGAAAATACTTACTGCCTTTCGTGTAACCTTTTATTTATTAGTTTATTTTAATATTGTAATTGTTCACTTTCATTCTCGCTGTAATGTCTCTTTCATATAGTTACTTGGAAAATTTGTAGCACATCTTTATTGGTACGATTACTTAAAATAACATTCTAAAAACTTTGCCTTTCCTCCTTGCAAGTAGTTCCTTTGTTTACTTTAAGGTTGGAGTATAGTTAGTTGATTATGAACATCCAGAGATAAGAGCTGAAGAGGATTCAGGTTACTTCTGAACCATTAAAAACTAAAAGGTGATGGAAAGGATTGAAGCTAAACTGTCACTTGTTACACAGAAGTACATAATGTAACTATTAACTTGAAAGCTCTGAATAGTACAGTCCACTGTGGATAAACTATTGTAATTCCGAAACTATTACTGAAATATCCATCAGAGGATTTTCCTGACCATAACCAGAGAGACCGGAATGATTTTTCGTAGCCACCGCGACAATTGTTTGAGAGGATGATAGAATGGTTTAGAGTCATTGATATTTTAATAGTTTCAGCAATATATACCTATGGAATTATTTGTGTGAGAGTGTCCGTCGAGTACTAGGTAATGCATAATTCAATTATCCTTTACCTCTCACGATCATATATTTGTCCATGACCATCGTCATACAACCCTTACAAAAAATAGTGTGTCAACCTGCGGCAGTTACCACGCGTGAAAAACATAAGAAATCACGCGTGTTGCTGGGTGGCAAACCTGTGTTTTTGGAACCCTCTGGACACAGGTTTGACACAGGTTTACACACCTTTTCTTGCTTTCAATTTTATGCCACAGGTTTTGACTCAGAATTCTTTGCCAATACTATTCTTAATGACCACGCGTTTGCGTGTCAAACCTGTGTCAAACCTGTCACAAACCTGTGGTTAACCTGTGGCAAAGTGTGACAACTGACAAACCTATGTCAATTTCACGGGAAAACACAGGATTCCCTGCAAAAACCTGTGAAAACCCATGGCAAACACGTGAGAAAACATGAGGATTTGGAACCAATTGACACACGTTTTTGTAAGGGAAATATTTGAATACTTGTTGGGAAGATGAACCATGCAGCAACAGTTTGAACAACTTTATATATGTTGGAAGTTGTTCAAATTGGTAGGAAAAGCAGTCCACACAATCATACATTTGGGAATTACCCTCGTTACACAAATGTCTGATGATGGTTTTCGTTTTAAGAGAGATTTAAGAGAGATACAGTCACATGCAATGCTTGGGTTATACAAAATAAATTCGTAACAGGTTACGCCGTATCCCACATGAACAATTGCTACAAAAGTACGTAATAAAACAAACATTTTCAGATGTAATTTTTTCATAGGTTATAATCAAAATATAGCTTGACAAGACGAGATGGAAGAGATACTTGTAACAGATATTTCGAACGTTTCAATTAGGTAAGAAGTGGCGCTATTTTGGATACTTTTCTGAAAATATTGTGGTTTTAAGAGGAGTCCAAGGTAATCGAAAATTAGTTATATGCCAACTAGATCTACATGAAAAGCGTTATGGCCAACAGGCGTCTATAAAGGTTCACTCTTTGAACATTGGTGGCTCAATTGTAATGTTGCAAATGTCTTTTCTGTTTTCTTTGTCCATCGATGTGCCTACTGATTACATTCCTCTTCACTGCGCTAAACGTTACCTACCGAAACTCAGAGCAGGACCCACGTCACATCAAGTTTGTATAGTATAATGAGAAATTTTCAAGTAAAAGCATTTGATACAATCGATCATCAAATTTTACTGAGGAAAATGTATATGTATGGTGTAAAGGGTGTAGCTCTAAAGTGGTTCCAAAGATATTTAGTGATTGTACACAGTTTGTTAGATATAAGGGTAACAGGAACACAAACATAAACATAGGAGTGCCACAAGGGTCCATTTTAGGACCACTACTATTCCTTGTATTTATCAATGACATGAGTCAGACGTCAAATTGTTTAAATTTCACCTTGTTTGCAGCTGTCAAAACTATTCATATTCAAGATTCTAGTGTTAATAAGGCTGTAAAAACCCTTTGTTTTGAATTTAAAAAGGTGTATCTTTCTATTTTTAAACGTTATTAAAACTAAGCTTATGGTATTTGCAAGTGCAAAGAGAGCCCCTCTAGAGCATACGATTACAATACAATGGGGTTAAAAGCAGTACGGATTAAACTGTGTCTTTGCTAAACTTATGCTGTATTTTGATAGAGAACCTACTAGAAAAGTGAAAACTTCTTTCTGGTTCCTCTTCATTTCAGGTAGTATTTGTATGTTAATTTGTATCGTATGGCATTTGCTCATGCAAAACTTGTTTGTAATGTTTTGTTATTAATAGCTTCAAAGGAAGAAATAAATTAAAACTGAAACAAAAAATATGAAGCGATAATTTTTGACGATCTCGCAATAAAGCGCCTGTGCCCAACTAACATTAAGTACTTTATAATATTGCGTTGAAGTACTAAATGCGCTCAGTCGAAAAATAAACTTTTTCCTACTTTCTGGGTCATCATAAGCATTGCTCAAACTTTTTCAAGGTAATGTTACCACGTGTTTCTAAAGTAATTCCATTTTCAACACTTTAAATGATAAGCGAAGCAGGAAATGCTTACCTCACAACAAAAGTATACAGATGTCACCCTACCTACTTCAAAATATGTACACCTACTTACTCTACTACTGAAAAAACGGTTTTGTAAAGATTTACCGCAACAACACTACACCAAGTTATCTGTTAAACATCTCATTACTGCAGACTTGCAAACATATGGTTTGTTATAGTTAAGAGCACACTTTCCAAGCCTCTACAGGTATTAGAAAACTACAAGTTCATACCTTGTAAATCTATATTACTAGAGGGATGGAGCTTTGTGTGCCATACACAAGTCTCAGTTAACATTAAAGTTAATTCAACTACACAACTGGATACTCTTCTAGTAAATAGTATTGAGCAAGCGCAATTTTCGTTCCGACTATTTAATTGAATTCGGCTTTGTAAATGTTCCGTCTTATACTTTCAATGATAGAAAATCGAAGTAATTATAACACTTTATGAAAATAATACCAGTTATGTGGTACATACAGTATTTCAATGTAATATGGAAACGTATTTGGTGGTATTGTCGAAAGATTATTGTAGTCCAGGTTTCTGAAAAAAGGCATAAAAAGAGTGAAAAACCAATGCAGATTCAAAAAGAAGAATAAGTCTTTCCAAGTTAACATAGACTCAAGTACGACATCACATTATCTTCTACGGACCATCTGGACCTACTTTCCATAATTCAGCCCTCTCGTCATTCTACAGCATGCAGTAAAACTTATGTCGTATGGGTAACTTTCCCATTTTTCACCGAAAAGGCCATAAGAAATACTTTCAAATAATAAGAAATAGAGGAATTGATATTTTTACTTAGAAAAAGTCCACTTAAATACACTACGCATATTTTTCTCAGTAAAATATTTCAGTTAGTTAAATACTTTGATAGAATTTTTTTAATAACGAATTTCAGAATGAATAATTAAACATCATACGTAAGCAATTAATTCAGTCACTCTTTTATCATTAAATATCTTACACTAAAGACACACACGGACGTTTACAAGTTTAGAAGCATAAAATCTGACTTCAACAAGTTAAAAAAAACAGTGCAGAAACATTGAATTGTGGGAGTGAAACATTTTATTATGTGGCACTCTTAAGAACATAAGCATTAAGCTGTCATATGCATGGTTAAGATTATAAAACATGCACTGCATATTTTCGACAAGTCTTCACCCATTTTGTAAAACTGTTATACTTGTGAAGGATATATCGAGGATTCGAGGTGGTAACTCCATGCGAAAAGGTGGTAACTCCAAGGTTATTGTGGACCTTATCTTAAACACTAAAGTTATGATCAAGGTTGTACTGGTACAAGCCTGCTGACTGCTCATCCTTAATAATTCAGGTTCCTTTCTATCCAATTTAAACAGTTGTATGAAGGATGTACACAGTTGCAACCCGGATGACTTGATTCTAGTTTCTTCTGTTCTACAGTATGTACAGTATACAGTTATCAACATTGTACTGGTACAAGCTTAATAACCCCCAGTCTTGAATGATTCGCTCATGTGCCACGCGCAACG